>OMLP01038743.1:0-14648 GCA_900302685.1 Spondyliosoma cantharus | reverse complement strand
ATTGGCTCCATCCAGGAGAACACTGCAGCCAAAACCCTACAAGGCTCCACACACACACACACACACACACATGCACACGCACACACGCACACACACACACACACACACACACACACACGCGAGCGCACACACACACACACACACACACACACACGCACATACACGCACACACCTCCAGCTGCTGCCTGCCTGTGTGTCTGACAGGCAGCACAGTGTGTAGCTGTGTGGAAGCCAGCCAGCCGCTTGTGAATCAGCAATGACTAACACTTTAAACCTGCACTTTCTGAGCTAATCGCTTGCATGCTTATTGTAAATGTACGTGTGTGCGCGCGTGGGTGGACGCGTCGCATACCCACGTGTGCGCTGATGTGCTCTCCTGAGCCGTCCCTATCAGGCCCGATTGTGACAGCCCAGGCCTTTAATTGCTTTGCACCAAATTTGACATTGTCTGAGCTGACAGCACCCTGATGAGCAGAATAAAAAGTGGAGTGACGATGTACCCGTCACTTCCTCCAGTGCGCCTCGACAAGAGCACAACTTTGTGCTCCGTTTGATCGCTGCACAAGACAACGCAATGGGATGCTAATCACATGCAAGGGGCCCGAGCTTTGAGCGTGTGCCAAAGTGTGTGGGTCTGCCTTGTAAGAGTGCATGTACATGTATGTGTGTGTGTGTGTGTGTGAGCCAGTAATGGCAGCTCTAATCAGCAGCAGGATTGGAAAAGGCATGTGGCAATAAAGCCCAACAAAATGCCTGCCAGTCCCTATTAGAGCCGAGCACACTCGGAAAACCTGGCTGACGACAGACGTATAAACGGGCACACACTCCATCTTGGTGGACATCTGGCCAAGGTCAGAGCTACATCTGAGCGATGAATGCCAACTTCCAACCCCCTCAGCACTCGCATCCCGTTTAAAAAGAGTTGGAGGAAAAATCATTAAACTGCAATGGTTGACTGTACAGGTGTTTGTCGTCCAGCGGGATTTAGTTTTGAACTGTGACCACTCTAAGTGCAGCCCATCACAGTTCTGATTTACAAGGTGGAATTAGAGGTGGCTGCCATTTGCCGGGGCCATTATCAGAGCTGAGACACAACAAAGTCAATTCCCACGGAGATCCCCCATGAGAGTCGTCAATCCATATTCAATTGAAGGATCGATTATTCAGTGTGACATAGAAATGACTGATGTACACAGTGCAAGGTTTAGCATTTGTCTTCTTCATGCTTCACCCTTTATGTGGAATATTCTGTCTGTACTGTTACTATCGCTGTATGAGATATGTGGCTTTGAAGATGAATGTTGACATTTTAACAAAACGTTATTTTGTACACTTATTACCGCTGCCAAGGAGGGTATGTTTTCACTCGTTGGGTTGTTGGTTTGTCGGCAGGATAACATAAAAGCTACTGAACGGATTTCCACATTTCTGAGGAAAGGTCTCGAGCCAGAACGGATCTCATTAACCTTTCGGATGATTTTTTCTCACTGTCTTCAACACAGAGAGATTTTTATTTTCTTTATTTTTCAGGGAATAATGCAGTCACTTTGATGGAGAAAATCAGGCATATTTAGGTGGATGGTATCTATGAACAATTACAATGTGAAGTGGACCACTACAAATCCAGATCTAGCAGATTTACATAGAAGCATGATTGAAATAAAGGAGAATGTTGAACTGTGGCGGAGGTATGTGCTCTACTGAGGGCCACTGTAGTTTTGGATTTGTTAAATTAGTACCACTTATAGAAGTTGTAATTAAAGTATATATGAGTTATAAACAAAAAGAATTTGTGTCTCAATAGGGACCGTACAAAGCCTCAAATAACATCACTTGAGTCAGCGTTAATTGCCTCTGAAGTCTACAAAATCAGGGGTGTATAAAGGAAAGGAACTCTATAGCTCACCCCTGAGCACTGCATGAGGCTAGCGGCTTAAGGCTACACTAGCGGCAACTGGCATAACACAACCCAGTCTCTGACCAGTTGACATTAGAGTTGCACAGACATGAAATTAAAGCTAAGGTATCTGTCTA
Organism: Spondyliosoma cantharus; assembly: GCA_900302685.1. Lineage (NCBI taxonomy): Eukaryota > Metazoa > Chordata > Actinopteri > Spariformes > Sparidae > Spondyliosoma > Spondyliosoma cantharus. The sequence continues at coordinate 12,614 of OMLP01038743.1, read as the reverse complement.
AGGTATCTGGTTCTACTGCATCGACTTTTAACTTTTTTTCAAACTGTCCATTGTGAGTCTGATGATTTCATACCGTACCTTCCAATCAATTTTTGCACCCTTAATTGCTTATAAATGATCTATAAAGCCTTTGTAAATTATTAACTTACATTGATGAAGCTGTTATATCTCATAAAACCTCTATAACAGGTGCCTTGTTGGAAAGTGTGAAAAATGCACATTTTTGCAGATTGCCTCTCTTGTGAGGATGTAGCATCCTCTCAGAGACACTGGGGCTCTAAAATCACTCAGAGGACAAAAATTACAAAAAGGAGAACAAAGAGTAGCTGCTGAGCTGCTTATTGACCTTTAAAGACTTTCATTTCTTTACAGCTCCTTGTCGGGAAAAAAAAGAGAATGGTTGCAATCGCCGCTGAGGTGGTTAACATTACCAGTACCAGAGGAAAATACCTGCGCTGCCAGCTCTGAACTTCATAACTGAGGCCCACAACACAGATGCTATCACTAGCCGTTTTTACACTGGGCAATAAGCCGCCAATAGGCTGGCCTTTCCGGCCATCCATGGACGTCAACATGAGCAGCTGGAAAGCCGCTGAGATCCAGGAGATGCTAGAGTCTAGCTGACAGCTAGTGAAGCTGTCTGGTTGAGGCCGCTAGCTGTCTGCTAGCTGTGAAGCGGCCGGAAAACTACGAAAGGTCACTACTTTCAAAATTAAAAGCCCCCCACTAAGAACCCAGTTCTAAACTCCAATGGGGTGCAATGTAAAGCTCTTATTTTGAAGACAAACTCGTTGTCACTGTTCACTGACCAACTTTGTGCTTCACGTCACGTCACATGTTTACGCCTACCCCAGAGGAGGCCAAGTGGCGGCTTTTGGAAAAGGAGGAATATCATGCCTCGTTTTTACATAGAGAAGGCGGCAATTTGTCGGCCTTACATTGGATCAAATGTGCTGCCTTCTCTATGTAAAAAGGGCTAAAGCCTCTGGCTCTGCAGTCGGTCTGAACACATGGGCCAAGTTGGTTTGGAGCCCTATTGTCTCTGTGCCATGACAAGAAAAAACCCTCTGCATTTGTTGGTGTTGACAGATAAAGCGATTGTGATTTTGATTTTTTTTCAGTAAAGTGGGACCTTTCCACTATCATCCACTCATTTCCTGTGTGAGGCGGGGAGCCTGCATTGGGTGCTTTTGGCAACAGATATTGGTTTTCAGCTGAGGAGCCATGATTATTATTCCCACTGTGCCAGAACACACAGGAACCACCGTGGACACGAAATACTGAGCAGCACCTGGTGTGTGAACTAAACTGAGGAAGGAAAAACGCTTACATTTGTCAATATATCCACAACATGAGCCCGAGTGCTTTTTATCACAGGCACGCACTCCACAAGGTTTTATCTGTTTCAAAAGATAAAAGGGATGAAATCAGCCAATGAGATCTCATTCATGTGAAAGAGGTCTATTTTTGAGTTTCAAGTTGTATGTGCAGAAGGGGAGAGCCCTGTAAAAGGAGTACGGTGAGTGCACAAGTTTGGAGGTCTCTGATCATGAATGCATGTGTGTTGTCTGTCTGCATAGGTGGACTGATGTGATGGTAAAGCACTGGCTTGGCAAAGCCAAGTTCCAATATTTGTCTCATAAATGAGTTAAGCTAAAAAGATCCCTCCTGCTGGGGTGCCTTCTGACAAAACCTGCAACGCTCCATACAGGGGCCTCACTGGATCTCAGATCATGTCACAATACAAGTCAGGATGTAAAAAGGTTATTTTAAAACAGTATGTCACCTTTCTTGTACAAAGATCCTTGAAGGTTTTGTTAAAGCTGCACTGCTAAATATTTCTGGACAAGAAAAGGATGAAATAATCAGATGTAATGTGAAAGTAGTGTCAAACCAGCAAAGAGTGTTTTAGCGTCTTGCCGCTCATTGTTTTGGTTTGACGCCCAGCTACAGCTTTACATGTATGTGTGTACGAACTATATAGGCTTTTCTATATAAAGTCACCTGACTTTCATATCCTATGGTGGGGGGGATGGCGATGGGGTTGCAGGTGAGCCAGAGACCGCAGTTCAACACTGGCTTTCAACATTTGTAACTGGATATTTTTCGGGGATGATTTCCAGCCGTGTTTTTGTCAATTAAACAGGTATTTTAAGCCAAAACACAATCTATTCCAAAGTTGTTTTTGTGCTTAAAACTAACCAGACCCTAAAGTCATCACTACATAAAAATGTTAATTGATCCTGAAGAGACGTCAAGTTGCAACTTAAAGAAATGTGAAGTCAATAAGTAGAAGAGAAACGTACACTGCCAACATTTATTCTGCTGACTGGGTAAGGTTTTCTTTACTCTCACAGGTCTCATCAGCTCCTTTTTCATTTGGCATTTTTCAGCAGAAAACTCTTGTTAAATCGCACCAAACAGCGAGTCAGCATTTAACAGCTTACGAGCCAGATATTCCTGAGGAAATATATTTTTTTGATGGACAGATTTACATTTGTTCGGTGGACAGAAATGAATGGTGTCTAGTCAAATGAATGCCAATGTTGCTCCGTGTCTGCGGAATATGTAAATGCATAACGCCAGGCGCAAGTTCACCGTAACTTCTTGACATATTATCTCAAAGGATGCACGATTAGACAGTATTTCAACGCTGTGTGATGATTGCTGCTATAGAATATAGTAAATAAGAGTCGGAGACGCATGTTGCTATTTTGCACAGAAATAATGGAGATTCAACCCTTTAATATCTTTTGATGGGAAAAAGTAAATATTGTATTTTGCAAAAAAATATTTAGAAAGGTTGGATGAAAGGTTGTCTATAGTTAAGGTAGTTTGGAGATCGAAACACATGGAGAATAAATTGCGGCATACTGGAGAGCAAGTGTGTGAATTCTGATATGCTCTTGTTGGACTTGGATAAAAACATAGTCTCAATTAAATTTGCTTTTACTTTGAGGCTCCATCTCAGACTCTTATATTGTCTGCCATAAAAGAGATACTTACACAAACAAAGAGTTCTTTGCGTTCTTTGTGTATTCAGCTGAAGGTTGACTTGCACATTGATGCAACAGAGACATGATTCAAGATGTTCGGGACTGTTAGAAAAGTGAATAAGAAAAGAAACATCTATTACAAGTATTCTTGAAAAGGCTGATTTCTCTATTCATAATTCCACAATGTCGGTCTTGACTTTATATATGATTGGACTTTTCAGAGAAGACTGACCGGCATGACTCAGTGTCTCCCCGAAGGAGACCCTGAACCATTACGGAGGAGTGTGCAGCATTTCAGGTCTTGTGTGGGCCACGTAGAACAATGACACCAGCCAGCGAATAAGTAAACCGAATAAACATACAGCCGTTCTCTGCATATGCTGTGATTTTATTGACTCATTCAAGGTCAACGCGAGTGTGATTTTTCCTCTTCCTCTCCTATGGAATAACCAGAGGCAGGGATATCCTGTTTCATTAGCTTTCCTCTCACTGCTGCTGCCGTCTGTCCAACAAAATGTAACTGGCTGAGGGTCATAGCCGCAGCTGAAATAGCAAACAGGCAGGGAACCCTACATGAGAGGAGGATTATTGATGGAGAGGAAGGTTAAAGAGTAATATGTGTGAGCGGGGATCAATTCATGCACCCACCCCTGTGAGTGAGTGTGCATGTTCGTACATGCACCACAGACATATTTCCATTGGGTGTTATGTGTTTGTGGAGCTTTATTTGTGCACATGTGCATACTTGCATCTGCCCCTGCATGTGCATGTGTGTATGTGTGTGTGTGTAGGTGACAGTAACAGCGTGAGCTCCATGCATTATCTCATTACGTGGCTCCCCCAGGCAGCAGGAGGACCCTGTCCCTAATGGCCTCTGTGCTCATCGTGCTGAGGCAGACAGAGGGCAAAGTAAGGGCCGCCCTCCCCCTCCATGGTAACTGCCAGGCCCCTGGGGGCCCACTGCTCCACTGGCTGTCCCACTCAGGCTCCTGCTCCAGCCCTGTGGGATGGGTACAGAGGGGAGCTCGACAGCCAAACAAATGAGATCACCTCCCAGTTCTGACCACGTCTACCTGAACCTAACCTGACTCCACAAACAGTTTATCAACCTCACCTAATTTTGCTTATCCTGACTCTGACTTTAAAGGGTCACTTAAAGCTAAATCACAAACAAGTACAGTACAGGAAACTACATTTGAACTTGAGTTCAAGCAGGAGAAGCTGTTTGAATCCTGTAGAAGATGTCCTGCCACAAGAGCTCAACACAGCAACACAACTATGGGACTATATACAGAATATCATGGGAACCATCAAACAAAGCTTGCACAGCTCAGTCTAATTAAATTAGAAGAAAAATAAATATCAAAAGAGATGGAAGTAACACAACAAAAATAGTCTGGAAAAATGCAAATATACCTCTATAGCACTTTTTTTTCTCTTGTTAGTTAAACACCGATATGAAACCTTTACTTTTGAGATTATAATGCCGAAAGAGAGAAGTTTATTCTTTCGGTGCGCTGATGTCATTTCAGACGATACAGTTTATTGTTAAACTGTAAAATATCCTGCCCCCATTACTTTGTCATTTGAGGAATCGCTGCAAAAAATGTGTTCATGTATTTATAACAGAATGAGGAACCCAGTTAGTTTCAATGATCCACCTTTGTATCATTGTATAGAGGACGAAGGTCTGGTAATCCTGTTTTCAGGGCTTTCTTTGTTAGATTGGTTATTTAGTCTTTTCTTAGTTTAGGGAAGTTCAGAAAGCTCTGAGTCCTACGGCCCGGCCTCCAGACTCACATGGTTGTTTAATCTTGGAAGTAAACGTTAACTGTCTTTTGCAGGCTTGTGCTCGTGTATGCCGTCCTTTTCAATATGTTACTGGTCACAAGATAGAGCCGACTGTGCGTTTTGTTGTGGCAGTAAAACAGAGAGCCGGACTTTGAAGTCAATTACTCATCTTTCTATTCTTGTGAGGACATCTGTTCTGCCTAACGCACACAGCAGGTGACTGACGTCTGCATGCGCGCACACACGCACGTGGCGGACTCAACCTGTTTAGGCGGACATAATGAAGCACATAATCACATCCACGGACACTGAGACACAAAGGAGTTATATCAAGAAGGATTATCCCTGTTACACCCACCCGCACACCCACACACAGATGAGTCTGCATGCGCGCAAAAGACGCATTATGAGTCCGCACACAGTGCAACAACCTCAGACTGTTGCCACAAAACGACAAAGGGGAAAGAGAGAAGACGGGAGAAGGCATTAAAATGTATGTGCGAGGACATAAAGGTGGAATTTTTCTTCTCAAATAATATTAATTTGACTTGATCAAGGAGTAACAAAGGGAGAGGAAAAAGGAAAAAAAAACACAAACCTCACACACACCCTGAGCGGCTCCGGCTGAGGTCATCTTTATTAATAAACCCTCTAACAACAAACACACTCACATCAAGGCCTTCGCACTCCCTCCATCCTCACTCCACACTCCCTCCCTCCTTTAGCTCCTTGAGAAATGGCAATTGCCAGACAGACACAGTAGGGGGGTTGTCTGTAACCACATGCACGCACACACGCACGCACGCACACACGCACAGTGCAGCATGGCCTAGAGACAGCATGTCAGTGATCTGTCAGAGGGTAACAGTGCAGAACAGGTGTGTATGTGTGTGTGTGTTTTGGGGGGAAAGCAGAAGAGAGGAACTCTGGACAGACAGGAAGTTTGCCCTGTGCACACGTACGGACACACACTAAGAAACATGCCCCGGCTCATTTGTTCTCACTGACAGGAGAGGAGAGGGATGGCTCTCCACGAGACGTGCCTGAGGGCGGAGGAAAGGTGTGCGCTAAGTGTGTGCGAGAGGAAGCTGGAGGAACAAAAGTAGAGGAAGGAAGCTAACATTTCAGAAGCTAAGGAAAACGTCTGCCGATGTGCTACTTTGCATGTGTGTGCGTGTGCGTGTGTGTTGGTTTTGATTTATTCACTTTGTGTTTGCCTCTTAATGTTTGTGTATGTGATGCTCCGTGCGATGGGGCTGCAGCTGCGCTCTGCAGGGCTTATGCTGGAACATTAGCCTGACCTGGGATCAATGCAGCATAACAACCATTAGGCATGCTGAAGTGCCCTTGAGCAGGGGGCTCTGAGTGACAACAATCTGTGTGCAGGCAGGAAACTGGCTCTGTTAAAACAATACAGGTGTTTGTTTGTTTGTGTTTTGCCACAGGTGCCGGTGAAAGGATGGAATATGATCAAGGACGGTTTGATCAAACCTCAAAACACCGCGTGAGGATTTCTAATACTTTGAGACAGGATTTTACAATCCTCACACAGTGCTCTGCTTCCATTCACCCATCTTTTCACTCCCCACCACTTCTCCAGGTCCAGATTACGATGGCAGCAGGCCAGGCAAGGTAACCACTGATGTCCTTCTCTCTAGCTATGTCTTGCTGGTGGATCCTGAAGTGTTCTTGTGCCATATGGGGTAAATAAACCCTTCAGTATGTTCTGTGTTTGCCCTGTAGTCTCCAAAGTTGGACATGCCCAGGACACCTCCAGATTGAGGCGACCAGGAAGCATCGTAACCAGATGCCCGAACTATCTCATCTTTATCCTTTAAATCTGAAAGAGCAGTGGTCCTGACCGAGCTTCACTCTAGAGCTGGACAACATGGCTTAAAAGGAGGTTTTGAAATATCCCAAACAACACTTAAATAAAAACATACCAAACACTCAATATCAATATTGCAGGGACGTGAGCAGTCAGTCACGGTTGGGGGTCACTGTAAATGGTGTCTGACATTCATGTTTTTAGTATCATTCACTCATCCTCATTTTGGGGGGTGCTGCTGCCCCCTTAGCACCCTTTTTTCCCCGCATCCATGCAATATTGTGACAATACTGTCCAGATGACCACCACATTCAATAATGTGAATATAATGACTAAGAGTGTAAAGGCAAGTATGAAGTAGAACAGAAGAACATCACTTTACTGTAACGCAGCCTTTAAAACCAGGAAAAATGCTTTATCATGATATGATCATATACGGTCTTATCACAATAAGCTATCCATATATGCCTCAGCCCGACACCACACCCTGTCCCCGAAGTCCAAATGACACGTTCCGCCTCTGACTTGAATGAAACAAGTCCGATCTTGCGCTTTCAAAATCATGAGCAAAGGTGAAGTCTTTGAACCAAAATCAACTTTCCATCAAGAGTGCCTCCTTCAAGTTAATATCCCTCTTTAGTCTGAAGCCTTTATCTTTTTTTTGCTGGCACGCTTTGCATCCAGGCCCCTGCTGAGCCAATGCACTGTTCTCATGCAAGGGAGATGGGGAAGAATGAGGAGGCAGGTCTGAACCCTCCCTCAGTTGGATCCTGTTTGGTTTAATCATTGGCTGATGTGACGTTTCTTCACTCGAGAGCTCGGCTGATAAAGTTTGGGTTTCTGCAGGTGGCACTCTTTTCCTTTATAATGCTAAACAGGAAGCATCTTCTGCTAGTTATTCTGAACAAACTGCTGTTGCTGCTGCCAAAAAAGAAACATTACTTCCCATGATGCTACTTGTTCCAGAGCATTCTTCATGGGACTGAGTTACACAACACTGAGTGTTTACTACAGCAGTGCTCCAGTAGAACAAACAAATAAAAGCTTTATGAAGTGAATGTATGTTTAATAACTAGTGTGTTGTATCATTTTGCCATAGCGGGAGAAGCAAAGGGTGTGAATGATCGTCACATTAATGAATCCCACCACGAGACAAGGTTGTTTCTGTTGAGCGCAGTGAGTTATTTTACATGAGGAACATACTGTGACAAGAACAATTACAAGTCATGCCACTTCTTCAGGAACAGAGCATGTGACACGACCTCAGCAGATAAGTCTTGCTCAGTAAATGCAGAACAGCTGGTGAATTTCACCATTCGCTCTGGTTGGGCTGCATTTAACATTTGGTTAAAAGGCAATTTCTTTTTCCACCTCAGCGAAGCTGTTTCATGGTATTTGTGCTCCTTTTGGATGCCACGCAGTGGAGAGATGGCAAAGACAGTAAGGGTACAAACACAAACGTTGCCAGCTGGGTTTGAGCTCACTGTTTTGTTGGGATGAGTTATAAGCTTAGACCTCTGAAGCACTGGGACATCCCAGTATTTCTACACTGAGGGCCCATTTTTTCGGTTGTATCCTCACATGAGAACAGAACTGAAGTGTCCTCTGGAGGGAGACTCTATTTACCCTTGTACCACATGCTTGTGTGTATTCCTGCATTTATACAGATGCAAATTCAATGATTCTTCAAAAATAGAAGTGAGGAGATGCTTGACATTTACATTCGTCTCACTGCTCTGCAGCACACTAAATGGTAAACAACTGGCAGTCCAGACACCATGACCAACACGGATTCTATCACCTCGTCATGAGATCACAGCGGGCCCGGAGCCAATTGCACGATGTGCTTTAAACTGTCAGGACCTGAGGAGACGAGATGAAACTCTCCGCTCAAACCCTCCGCTCACTTACACTTTATCAATCTCCAATGAGAGCCTAACTGGAATCAATGGTGCTGTAATGGATGGTGAGAAACCGTGTTAAAGTGTAATGCTACCTGTTAAATGCACTTGCAGGCCGTTCGATGCAAGCAGAACGCTTGCATTGTAATGTAGCGAGGATAAATTTGCTCTTTCCAGAAGGAGTGCGAAGGGCTATTGATGGAAGATGGAGTCAGATTGTCCACACCTTGGCAAGTTATTTAGAATTTAGAAACTGGACTGATGGAAAGAACTCTCTGGAGCGACTTTTACACCGTTATATGACATCCAATAAAAACCACACAAACAAATTCTGTGGGGTGGGTTACCAGCTTCTTAATGGACGGTTTACTGCAGGGTTCTACACGCTGACGGTCCGGAAGCTCCAGAGAAAAGTCATTACACGTTCATCATAATCACAGATGGAGCCTCCATAAAATCAGCTTGATATTATTCTAACCAATACATAAAGATCAGCTTTTTAGAACCCGTAATTTATTCATACAAACTGTCATGGCACGCAGCTTTGTCGCCGGGAAGCTTTTCTCAACTTTCCATCAACCGTCACTAATTGCAGACCATTTTTGAATAGAATCAACATAAACAAACCTGCCTCTGAATAAATGCGACGCTCACTGGTGGCTGACACATGCTGTCAGCCCTCAAATCAAAAGCGCAGCAGTCAATTTTAGATGGAAAAATGTCCTCTGTCTGCTCAATTGAAGCCACATCTGCACATAACAAAAAGCAGTGGTGGGCCGACTTATTAGAAGTCCAGCAGCATGCGAATACACAGTGGTCTTGAAACAGGATGTGCCAAATTAAAGAGACATCAATCATTCCTTTTTATCACATGATATTACAATTAGGGCACGTACTGAGACATTCAAGAGAAAAGTGGATCCAAAGTCGGCTAATTTAAAAAAGCGAAAGTCGCAGAGGTAAATAGTTTTACAAGTACAATCTTTGCAAACTACCGCAGAGCTGTGATCAACAGCAGCTGAGAAGCTACAATTTAAAAAGAGAAAAACACCACAACTCTGCAAAAGCACCAGAATGAGTAAGAGAGCGCTCCTTATGTCAAGGTTAGAGAAAGAAAGAAGTAGGCCATTTAGTTGCTGCAATGGAAAAACAAAAGTGCCAGGGTGTCTGGGTGGCAAACTGGGAGGGGGAAAATGACAGCGGCACAAAGAAATCAAATAAAGACTGACAATAAATTGTGTGCAAAGGAGGCCTGTGGTCACTGAGCAGGAGTCAGAGAGCTCCCGACGACAACAATCACACACTCTGCTTCTGTCGGTTTTATCTGCAGTGTTTGTCGCTTTCCTATTCTTGTCTGCATCGCTCCATCTCACTTTTTTTTATTCTCTTTCATCATCTCAGACATTTCTCCAGCTCCCATTCTCTCTATATGAGTTTTCTCCATTTATTTCAGACTCCATTTTTTCTTTTCCTCGGCTCCGTCTGGCACTCTCTGACTTTTCGGTGTCTATTGGACTGTTTCTCCGGCTCCTTGTTTCTTCTCATTTTCAGCCTACTTAGCTGCCTGACACTGTCTAGTCTATATTCAGTCACTTTTGTTTGGAAGGAATAAAATGACAGTTTGGGAAATGGGGTTTTTAGCTTTTTCATCAAAAGGCTTCGATGAAAAGATTGACACCACTGTCATGATTGTTCGCTGAATACAGAGCAACAACTTGAAAGACGGTGAGCATAGTTTAGCATAAAGAGTGAAAGCAGGCAGAAACAACTGGCCCAACTCCTTCTTAAGTTAGAATGTTCTTTAATCTGTTTTTTTTAACAAAACATTAAAGTATTCATATAAAGGAGAAGTTAAACTGTTGAGCAAATTCCTTTTTCCTGATTCCTAAAATGTCAAACTTTAATATAAAGGAATAGTTCAACGGTCCCATAAACATATTTGCTTCCTTTCTCAGATTGAAAAGAGACATTTGAAAGTGTAGTGTTTGAAGTATAGGGATAGTGCTGGGATGTGCTTAGCATAGCTTAGCATAAAGACTGAAAGCTGGCAGATACAACTAGCCTGACTCTGTCTTAAGGTACGATGTTCAAACTATTCAAAAAAACAGCCGGGAGCAGTGACTTCCAGCTTGACCAGACACCAGGAAGTAATACAAAATTAAAGTTAATTTAATTTGTTGAATTTGTTGGATAACAGCTAATCTGGCTATTTTATATCTGCACATGTCACGGTCAGAGATGGTTTGATTCCCTGGAATGCGATTCCCTGAAAAAAATACAAATTGTTGTTAGTACTTCGTTGTTGTTGTAAGATCCAATATTTTTACTACTGAGCTTCAGAGATAGGAAGGTTGCTTGTTTACTTTACTTGTTTACTTGTCAACTAGCTGTTCTCCATGCTTACAGTCGTTGTGCTTAATGCCAGGCTAACCATGTCCAGTCTCCAGCTCTGTACTTAATTCATAAAAATAAGAATGACATCAATCCTCTCACGTCCCGCTTCCCTTTTTTTCACCACTATTACATTTTCCCTCTCAGGTCTAATTAGCTTCTACCTGTGCGGTCCCTCCATTTAAATGAATAATGAGGAATTGACCAATCCCGCGTTCCAATAAGTCGATGGGCCCACTCCAACTGCTGCTACTGCTCCACTGAGTAGCTTGTGAACAGGCAAGGCAGGCAACTGCTTGGGGCCCCCGGCCGATAGGGGGCCCCTGAGATCTGACAAACTGTACCCCACAGCAATGTCTCACGTTGTAGCCCCTCCCGGACCCAGGCCGTAATTTACGGGGCCCCCGAGGTCTGACAAACTGTACCCCAAAATAATGTCTCATGTTGTAGCCTTATATATACAGTCTATGGTTGTAGACTGGGCCCCCCACTCCCAAAACACGATTTACAATGACATGTCAGTAGGAAACCTCCCTAAAGGAGCCCCATGTCATCCCCGTCGAACTTGGATGATACGCCATTTTACATAAACGTTAGTTATTGAAGTTGCCGTTGAAAGTCAATAAAGAAAGATGATGAGGAGTTATCTCTCTGGAAACGAAAAAAGAAAGAGAAAAAAGGAGAATGAAGAAAAAGAAAGCAGTGTTTTTTTTCAGTGGAGCACAATTTTCCAAAGGTCTTTTGATGTGAGGACATGCAGTAGTGGCAGCATTTGAATAGCCAAAATCAATGCTGAGCACTGGCCTTATAATGTGGGTTATTTGCAATGTGACAACGTTGAAGTTATTTAGTTATTTATTGTACTAGCTTTCATTTTTATTTATATCTATATTTTGAAAATTCTAATGAAGTAAAAAAATGTTTAGATTTCGTAATTTTTTTTTTATGTCAGATTATTTATAACATAATGGTGATGAATGCTGGTTGAAGGGCTCTGGGATTTTTTTTGCCTAGGGCCCCAACAGACTCTAGCAGCGCCACTGAGTATACAAACACACACACACACACACACACACACACACACACACACACAGTGACAGTTATACACATTGATGTCACATTGGCAAACTAGTGCACTTTCTCAGGTGTCTGAGGATTTGTGTGTGTGTGTGTGTGTGTGTGAGAGGTATCATACTGAGTGCTGTAGTCCAGGTGAGAAGACACACATGCATAAATCATAAATACAAGCATCTGATGCCTTCATCCTAATCACGAACTGCCTCCGTGTGTGTGTTTTTGGTGTGTTGAGTGGGAGACGTGACGCAGTATGTATGACAGAGCAGGAATATGTGAGAACAAAGTGTGTATGAATGTGTTGGAACGCTGCGGCGCATGTTTTTGTTGATTTTTGCAAAGCTCGCCCCCACACACACACACACAGCCGCAATTTGGAGATATATATATAATTAATAAGACTAAAGTAGATGCAGACACAAAGCACTTAGACAGAGGCACACCCTCACACACAGACATACAAACACACACACACACACACACACACACACACACACACACAAAGGGTCCTGCGGAGAGATCAAAAGAGGGAGTGTGGCTTTGGCCTGTCAACAGCGAAGACTGATAGGCGGAGGCATCTGTGGTGGTTGGAGGAGAGCAAGAGAGGAAGTTGAGAGAGGAAGAGGAGAATGG
>OMLP01038740.1:11817-30557 GCA_900302685.1 Spondyliosoma cantharus | reverse complement strand
GAGCAGCAGCTGGTTCTGAATCAGCTGCAAATGTCTGATGGACTTTTTAGAGAGTCCTGTAAAGACACTGTTGCAGTAGTCGAGCCTGCTGAAGATAAATGCGTGGACAAGTTTTTCCAAATCCTGTTGAGACATAAGTCATCTTAACCTGAATGTATTCTTAAGGTGATAGTAGGCTGACTTTGTAATTGTCTTAGTGTGGCTGCTGAAATTCAGGTCTGAGTCCATGATTACACCGAGGTTTCTGGCTTGGTCTGTAGTTTCCAACATTACAGATTGAAGCAGAGCAGAGACTTTTAGTCGTTCTTCCTTGGATCCGAAAACAATTATTTCAGTCTTATCTTTGTGTAACTGAAGAAAACTCTGACACATCCAATCATTGATTTGTTCAATGCATCTACTCAGCGTTTGTATGGGATTATAGTCCCCTGGTGATATGGTTATATAATTTGTGTGTCATCTGCATAACTATGGTAGCAAATGTCACTGTTTTCCATTATCTGAGCTAGTGTAGCAGCATGTAAATGTTGAATAGTAGAGGCCCCAGAATGGAGCTCTGGGGTACTCCGCTTGTCATTTTCATCCGTTCAGATGTGTAATTACCAATAGACACAAAGTAGTCTCTATCATTAAGATAGGATTTAAACCAATTTAGTGTTGTACCAAAGAGTCCATTCTTAAATTAAAATATGAATAGAACTCCATTCTAGGGGAATAAATTGGCAACATACATACATAAATTTAATCAGAAGCACTTTGAGTTTGGTGACAAACCACATAAATTACTGGCTAGGCAGTTAAAAGAGGGAGAACAAGCCAAATTAAATTGTCCTGATGCTCACAGTTTTAAAGGATATCAACAAATAATTTAGTGAGTTCTATTCTGGACTTGGATTTTCCCACCAGATAGGCAGCTGGACCAGACAGGTTTAGGCTACAGTTCTATAAAGCTTTCCGAGATGTCCTTGTACCGACATTGCTGAGAATGATCAGCCCCCCACACACTCTCCGTGAAGCAAACATTTGTGTTTTATTGAAAAAAGATACGGACGAGGTGATGGATAGACTGCATTCAGTGTCATCAGTGTCTCCTGATTGAGATACTTGTTACTCTGCTGTAAGCACATCTTTTCTGGTTTTGCCATATATTATACAACTTTTGGACTACAATGCTACAATGCTTGGACCACCCTGCTTTGTGTATTGGAGATGTTGTCTATTATACAAATGGAAATGCTGCTATTGCACACAAATAAGATTTGACAGAATTTGGGGACCTTTTTTTGGCACAGTGTCATATTACCCCGCATCCGTAGGGACCTTGACCTACCTGGCTACATGAGTGTGGTGTTTAACTTGATTCATTTATTCATGTCACTTTACCTTGCTCCCGAGATGTTACTACTGTGACAGCATTCTGGAAAGACTATTTAGGTTATTTTATGAACTGTCTGGCAGCCTTCTTGTTCTTGTGTGTTCCACTTGGGGTTGTAGTTTCTTTGTATTGTTTTGTATGTCATTTCAATATATTCTTTTAATTGAAAACTGTATTTTTTTTTAAAAAATATTGGACTCTTAATCTATGTTGCTGGACCTTGACAGTTTGTACAAGCACATAGAGCCACCATGGTTGTATAAATGAAGAGTGTCCCTTGTAGAAAGTCTACTGAAGAAAGGACAGTGAAATCACAGTATTGGACACCCATCAGTGGAGGAATCCACAAACACTCTGACATACACATTAACACATACATTAAAATCATATTACTTTAATCAACTCTCTTGGGTGTCTTAAGATCCAAGGCACCAGCTTCCTCCTCCACACATCCAAGAGCATCAGAGTTTGCATCTCTGTGATATAACAGTATCGTAATGTGTTCAAAATGATTGACTGAACTGTGTCAGCCCACAGGAATAACAATTTGAACTTTAAAACTGATTCCTATTTCCACTTCAAAAGCAGCAGTGGCTGCCTTGCAAGCAGGAAGTTGACATTATTTAGTTGACGCAGGTGTGATTAAGAGCTGAAACACTTGAGAGTAATAAACAATTGTTATATATAAGCTTGGACATGTTCCAGGGAGCGTTAGACTTTCAAGCAGTCAACTCATCATTGCTGACTTGCATCCTTTTAGTATAACTGCTGAGCTGTTTGTACAACTGCTGTGCTGTCCCATGTTGCCAGTTAGCACAGATTTGCAGTTAGTTACTGTACCTGTGTCAGTTCAGCTCAAAGCAGACATTGAACAAATAAGCAGAATGTGAAAGAGACTGTTGTGTTGAATGAGGCTACAGGATGAATTACCCACTGTTTGTGTTGTTTACTGGGGCCTCGGTAATGATTTCTGAAGCATTAGAGTGGCTGACTAAGAAAAGGCTGTGACTGTCAAAGAGAAAGATTTATTTTTTTGGAGCTGCAGTATACCAATATAATGGTGAAAATTAAGGGTGCTCTGATCAGGATTTTTGGGGCCAATCACCAATCACTAGAAGTAGTACCTATCACCGATCTAAAGGATGTTTCTTTACTTAATTTTCATCTATAGTTACAAGTTATTAATGTAAAAGTAAAGCTCAATTTGTGTGTGTAAGAGTGTTAGCTCAATCAGCTGTTAGCCTTGTTAGCTGTTAGCACTCATGCTGCAGGGGTCCAAACAAATGGTGTCGGTTCATCCTGCCACTCAGGGAGGACAGAAACTGTACTTATTACGAACACACAATCTAAATGATAAATTGAACTAAATACTAATAACATGTTTTTTCACACTGTTACCATAGTAACAGCTCTCTCCACAAATGTGTTTTAAACTGATGCAAAGAGCCAAACTGACATTGTGGCTTCTTCCAGCTTATGTGATTGGCCACCGCAACGTGACATCAGACTGCATTTCTGTTTTTTCTGTTTTTTGGCACACACCGCTGCAGCCAAAATGCACCATCTATATTAATAGGGTTGTCAAGATTACAATTGTAAGTCGGATATCAACGTCACAATCTCAACTTTCGAATTCCAAGGTGGAATCAAGGATTCCAAGCCAAGAGGAAGAAAAACAAACACAGCATGTCATAGCGTGGCGAGTGGATTCACATTTAAATAAAGATTTCTTGCCATTTGAGGATCATGATGGCCAAACAGTTGGTCGATTTTTATTTGGAAGCCGGAGCCTCTAATTCCTGCTTTCTTTTCTCGCAAAGCTTTTCAGCTCCTCCTTTACTTTGTGCAATTTGCATCTGGTCTCGCTGTTGTTGATGCACCACGGGGCAAGCAAGGCCATTGGTCAAACAAATTTCCCAGCAAGCCTTCCCTTTGTCACTTTTGGGACGAAAACAACCAAAATAAATAAATGGTGGATAGCCTAAGCCTACATATCAATGGACATTTCCATTGCCAGAGGCAAAATATAAATAGATAAAAAAATATGTTGTAACAGAAAAAACAACTGTAATACTGAAGTACAATCAGGGAAAGTTGTTTATATAGGTGCTAGCTTAATAATTTCTGTAAAGGTTGATACATTTGGAACTTTTAACCTGGTTGATCGGTAGAAGGGTCGGCCGGTGAAGAGAAAAGCCCGGTCGGTGTAAACAAAAGTGTCTGACCGGCCCAACAATGCGATGGGATTGTGTGTAACAGAAGGCCAGTCCACCCGATTGTCGCTGTTTAATGCTAATTAGAAAATGTTGCAAGCTTACAGCAAGAACAAAAACTTATATGATGCAAACAGCAAAGGTCATGCTGATGTTAGCATTTAACTCAAAGCACAACTGTGCCACTAGCACGGCTGTAGGCGCAGCATAGGCGAACCAAACCTGTGTGAATGGATAAGCCGGCACTGAGAGCGGGGGCTTGTCGGTCTGACAGTCTGATAACTACACAGTTCGTTCAATCAACTAAATAAAGACAAATGTCCCACAAAGCAACATTACATGACCAAACAAAAGTAACGTAGTAACTGTAAGTGTCTTTGGCAACTTGTATGAGGAAAGAAATACTGCAGTTGTATGTGGAGAAGTGTCTGTTCTACTGTCTGTCCCACCGTCACATTTCTGCCCGAAAAACACGTCTGTCCCTGGCCAAAAACTTTAACTCACCAAGTGTTTGTGTTGAAAACAAATCATTGTGACAGTCAGCCCTCCCAACTGAGACTTCAGTCAACTTTCCCCCAGAAATAAGCCTCCCTCCCCGCGAGTAAATTGAGAATTGGCTAACTGCCACTGTGGCGATAATGCGGCATCTCTGTGTGAAAAGGGCTACTGTCTAAGTGGATGGAAAGTGTGTACCTAACGTCAAACTTTTGGTGTGAAGATGCCAACCACATTATCATCATGATCTTGTTGCTGCTGTTTACACTAACCCCAACACAGTTTAACATGACCAACAGAGAGGAAACTTGAAATCCTGTAGAGAAAAGTTAGGGCTGTCAGTTTGTATTCAAAAACATTCAGTTACTTGACATATTCCCAACTTATTCAATTCAAAATGTCTATAAGCACAACAGACCATATCAAGTAGTTTGCCTTGTGGTCCAACACAGGTCACTCTTAAAAAAAAGTAACTCTCAGTTTGACCCATTGCAGTCTTAATGACTAATGATAAACTGATAAACTAATATAGCATTATGTAGAATATGAAGCTGAGTGAATCAGCATAGACTCAAAAGCATCTGAAAATCAGTGTGTGGAAGTATTTTGGGTTCTATGCTGTAGATGGGAAAATGACTAACAAAGGCTGTTAACTTTATCATAAGCAGCCATCTTATTCTACAGCCACAACACAATGACTCATCTGCTAGTTAGCCACCTTAGTGAGGCAGCTGAGCCAGCAGAAATGAGTGCAGCAATGTCAGCTTTACAACCTTGTCTCCAAGAGGTTGGTGGAGGGTTACTTTATGCAATGTGGGTTGTGTTCAAACTGTGTTAGAATTTTACTTTTTAGATAGTCACAGCCTTGCCGAGACATTTGGATTTTTTTTTCAACTTTGACTTTGTTGGTTGTGTTCAGGTCATGTTGGACCCCCTTTTTTAAAGAACATATAATGAAAACTCATAACTATACTGGATGTTTACACGTATTGATTTTGCCCACGAAAGGACACCCTTCAGAAATGCAAAAACAGACAGAGCAGAGCAAAAGATATTATTTTCACCAAGCATAACTGAGTAGCTTCAACCACTTGACTAAAAGTGCCATGTAGTTGTCATAAAGCATCAACTACCTTGAGAGCTGTTAACTAGGGAAGGAGGCGGATGAGCTATTGTCGATTCCAGATTCATCAGGAGTTCAATACTCAAGAGTCTCATATTAAACTAACAATTAAGTAAAGACTGAAGGACTAGTTTGAACACAGGAGAAAATAAACATGTGCATGTTGAAGACTTAAGTTCATCACTACTGCTGAAAAAGCTTGTAACAGAAATACAAGCAGTAGGGGAAAGAAGTGTGAATATCGTCCGACTATGTAGGATTATCATATTCACAGCTGTAGTGTCTTGTAACTGTGAGATTACATTCCCATTTTCATTGTGCTTTTACCTTCAGTAATCTCTAAAGTGTAGCCTTATGAATGTATGTAGAGAGACTTTAAATTTCAACATTTCAAAACTACTTAAAGCAATACTGATCAATTTAGTATTGACAGGATTTGTGAGTTATGAAGTCCCCTAATGCAACAGAATTAAAGAAGAATTTACAAGGAGTACTACTTCGCACGGCAAGTAAATTGAGTGGAGTTCAGTGGAGTTCCCCTTAAACACAATATCCAGAGCAAAGAGTAAATATTTTCCTTTGAGGTGTATTGAAACAGCCTGTTTCCTCTGTACATAGGGAGATAGTAGCTCTACCAACTGAGCAACTGGGGCGCCCTCCAAATTGTCCCTTTCTAATTTGACCCACTCTAGTGGGTACATAAATGACTTGTCATATTTGTTGTGGTGCATGTGTGGACTTTCTTATTGTGTCAAAATCATGATGAATCTGAATTCATCTATTGTTTTTCTTATCATATTGCTTCAGTATGCAATACCCTAAAAGCCTTGAGACAGCACTGTATGATGACCTATTTGCACACTCAAATTTTGCATTAATGTGAGATAATAACCTGCTTTGTGTTGTAGTGTCACCTGCTGTATGTTTTAGTGCTGCGCGTGAGCTGGAACAAATAAAACTTCTTACATAGTGTATACGTAAATGCTCTGACTTGGGTCTGCCCTCGAAAACAATTAAAAGACATGCCTTTTAATTCCAGAAGATACTGCTAAGTGAGCTGTTATCTTCTTGAAAGATAAACTTCTGTGAACAAATTTTAATTTTAAACCATTATTTATGCTAAGTGTGTTGGCTCAATATGCCCTTTTACAGCAGAGCCAATTCACAGTCAAGTCAGTAAAAGAAAAGGTAAATGTATACAAACACATATTAAAAAAGTGAATGGGACAGAACAATAAACGATGTGCAGAAGCAGTTGTTCCTAAATTTGTTACTGGAGCGAGTGAATGAGGAGCAATGAATGAATGAGGAGCAAACCAATGAAATTTGGTCCACATGTGTATAGCACTCAGACCCTACATGATACGTCTTGGTGCCATGACCTAAACCCAACAGGAAGTCAGCCATTTTGTCTTTAGCCTTCATTTTGGGCATGTGTTGTACTTCAACAAACTCCTCCTAAAGCTTGAACTTGATTGACTTCATGTTTTGTCAGGGCAATTTTAAAACTTTGCCATTCAAATGTATTTAAAGCTTGAGTGTTTTGTTGAAAGGCATGGCCATGGCGAGCTATAAATCCACTGTGTATGGTCCTCATTGCGTGTGCTGAACACACACGCAATGAGGACCTCCTTCTAGCCAGATCTGGGACACCTTACACTGGTATCATGCAATACTCATTTTGTTTTGGGAATGGAGGTATATTTTATCTTAGGAATCACTAGCATCATATTGGTACGTTTGTGGCTGCTATGGCACATGCTCACCACACCCACGCCCAATCAAGCACGTGGCAATTTTCCCAAGTTTTCAAATATCCAGAGCACAGAAATGTTCTCTTTTTTTCACTGAAAAATGAAAACAACTAAAAACAAAACAGGTTTCTTGCATTTTCAATGCGAGAGACCAATGGCTCTGTCCCCCTCGGTGCTCAGGCCCTTATAATACTAGTAGTATAGTATGATAACAAATAATAGTATCAAAGCACCTTGAATATGCATGGCAACATCTAGCGTCAATCCAATTTGAATTAATGTTTTGTTTTGGACAAAAGTGTCTCACGAAAGAATGTTAGGTAATGTAGTATTTATTACACTGCATACTTTATAAGCCAACAAAATATTACACAACGTCATCAAGAATGAAGTTCATGTACAGTGCAAATAGTTCAAACAGAGTCAATCACAGAACAGGATGAAATGCAATATAATTTTACCCACCCTCTGCTTTCAAAAAGCTGAAAGAGAGCAAGGACACCAGCTGATGAGACGTGGTCAGCAGCTCCTCTGATTATAGCCGAGACTCGGTGTCTGAGAAAGTGTATATAACTATTCTTAATTGAGCTGGACACAAAGCTAAGTCAGGGATAAAAGTACCCCTCTGAATAATATTAAAGCTCTCACTACTCTTCATATCAGGCCAAATCTGCTGGATCACTCACTTCAACTTGTCCTGTGTAAACGTTTTTGCACAGCTTACAGAAAAAGCAATAAATCAGATGATCACAGACCAGAGGACTTCCACTCCTCCCTGCAGCGGAACTATAGAACTAAACTAAATGAAAGGAGCTCTTTTTAAGTATTAAATGTGCTAATGGTTTAAACGTGTCCAAGCCCATGTGCAATGTGCAGGAGTCATTCAGTTCATTTATCAGCCCGCTGAGGCTAAAAATCATCAAAGGCCTGATAGTTGTCTTTAGCACAGCTTGGTCTCTGATGAAAAGGAACAAAACTTTCTCAGAGTCTCACAATTTCATCAAGAAAAATACCCTTCTGCTGCAAAGGCGGTTAACAGAATTTACAGTAGATAATGTCAAATAGGAATTGATGACCTGATTGATAATATCACAGAAACAGAGGACTTTGGTCTTCAGTTTGAAGCTTTAGGAATGCAGAATGTTTGTTTTATGGTGAGTACACTCTGATCAAATATATCTTTTCTTAGGTCTATCAAAAGGTTAATTAGTCTGAAGTCTTCATATAGATCTTTTAGATTGTATAGTTGTAGAAAACTTAATTTGCACTTCTTCCATACCTACAAGAGCTTATTCAGACTTTTCTGAGAGGAGTTCAGAAGGTGGCACGGGATTAGCATTTCTTTAATCCCCTTCCCCCAATTAGGTGAAGACTTTTTTTCATTTACATGAGTTTAGATAACACATTACTAAAGAAGGCTGACTCTAACTTGCTTACTAAGGCGCATGTACATGCAAAGTGTGCGTACCAAATATGTATGCAATTTCACAATGAGCTGAGCTTCATAAAATCAAAACATTTGCACTAAAGTTCCACACCCTGCACTAAATCCTGAATCAGTTTTGCTTGCATCCATTTCTACTGAAATTGCAATAAGCTCAAAATATATATTTTTAATATCTCCGGTCAACACCAGTAGGCTTATCGACAATCAGTTACACCTGAAAGGATTGGTATTGACGTCAACCAAACCATGAAATAAAGACAATCAAATTTAAGTAAAACAAAACATATAGGAGCAATAAACAACCATTGATGATATTTATGAGACCTGATAACAAGACAGCACCAACTTCTATGAATCTACAAAATACACATGATTTCCCTTTACTTTTAAACCCCAATACTGAAAATGTTAATTTACTATGTGGTTACTATAAATACACTGTACATGTCTGAAGCCAACATCCATTAAACATTTCTCTTTTATATGAGCCCATTGGTCTCAGCCTAGTCAGCCAGGATAATATGTTGGCAGGTAATATTTCTGCAAACCATGAAACCCACCGCATCACATTCACATTACCCTAATCATAATAATAATAATAATAATAAACAGTCTGTCACCCTTGTGGCAGACTATAAAAAAGACCCAATAAAAAACAAACAAAAACAAAAAAAAAAAACAATTCTAATAATCAGAAAAACGTAAAATTTCTGATCTGACAGTCGACCAAGCTGATGATCGGTCGATCCCTGTTGTATTTGTTAGAATATTTCTGGTGTGAAAGCCAGCAGGAACCATGTAGAAACCATGGTACCAAATGTAGCTTTAATGTTATTTTCTTAACCCCAACCAAGTGTTTTTTGTGCTAATGTCAAGTTTCAACATATCAGTAGTTTATATTCCTTTGATACTAAAAGGAGCTATTTGCAAGATCTAGACATAGTTTTAGTTTTAAACATTCAATAAATGAACTCACCCTATCAGCAGAGTGTGAAGAAGTAACAATACTGGCTTCACTTCAAAGATGTCTATAAGTAGCCATTGCAGAAATATCTACTGCTAAACAGCCAGGGACCGCCCATCCCTTCTTGTAATAGAATGTCTGGTGTGGGAGGGAATAGTGAGTCACTATAGCCTCTAGTCTGCCTCAGAAGAGGACGAAGAAGTCGAGCTGGCTGGAGAGAATGGCTACCGCATAGAAGTTACAGCCTCTGTAAGTTAATTAAATTGTTAGTTTTGTACACAACTTGATTGATTGATTGATTGATTGATTGATTGATTGATCCATTCATTCATTCATAACGTTTAAATAAAAATTATGTCACACATTTGTTCCAGTCCAGCCATCCTCAGCATTTCAAATTATGGTATATACATATTTATAGTCTTGTCTGTTGCAGTAATTAGCCTTACATTAAAAGGACGTGTGTAAAAAAGGATTTGGTGCCAGCTTTACCCAAATGTGGGTTACGCTGGTTGTTTAGTGTGCCTGCTTATACAGATGGGTGTTTGTTACACTAAAAAAATGAGCTTTTCTCAGAATTTAGTATCAATGTAACCCTCCACCTTTTATTCAGCACTTACTATATAACAAACATGCAACTGAGGAATAGTGAATATCTGAGAAAATAATAGTAATCATTTCAGTATTTACAATTTTACAGACCTGCAATGATTAATTTGCATAGAAATACATGACATATATCAAATCAATAACAAAAAGGGTTGAACTAAACATTGAGAATTGGCAAAATACTGCCCCCAATGTGCCTGGAGCAGGTAGGTGGGAACTACAAATTGCTCCTTTAAACTCCCTGAAGCACAATGCTTGAATTACAATAATCTCTTGTCAAAATAAGGTCTTACTGTATTTGTCTCTTTTCAAACTTGGACAAATGCCAGGACATGAGCTGCTGCCAGGCATTCATCCATATTTATCATTCAGCTACACTCATTAAAAACTTTGAAAGAACTCAAAACAAACTGATCTGAAAACTGTAAATAACTTAAAAAGAAAAAAAAAATGGTCTGAGTTCGAACACTTCACCAAAGGACAGTCAGTGTCAGATTGATGCTTTAGCTCCAAATCATTGGACTCTGGACAGCTGCACAGATGCATACAAATGAAAGTGCCTTTGGCAAATAATACCCATCAGTCTTGCATCAACTCATTAAGTAATAGAGTTCAAGGAGGGTTGTGGGGCTGGTGATAAAAAGATTAAAAAAAATAAATAAAAAATGAAGCATAGTGCAGCTCACATGTCATGCTGGGGCATTTTAGACCTTTAAAGTTTGGCCTGGGTCATCTGTCAAGTGCACATGTCAAAAATCATTCAGCTCAACCGTGACTGCTGATGACTATATAGTTTGTTCACAGCTCTATGTGCATTTAATTAAATTTCTGAAAGACACATATATTATCAAGTAAAGTTTTTCCACAGTTCTGTATGAAAACACTGCATACTGATTAATATAGAAATTATATAGAAATATACAGTATGGAAAAGAATTAACTCACAGTCTGTTTGGTCCAGACCATTCTGTCCTATGCGTAAGGAAATATAGCTAGTCCTCCAAAGCAAAACTCTTTTCCAAAGAGTTAAATTAAAAAAGCAATGCCCTGTCCCTTATATTGACTGTCACATTATTATGTACTAATTAGCAAAAACTCAACTGGCAGCAAATTCAACATATATGTTCAATCTTAGGTTGAGGAGAAATGCAGTCTGTGAAACACAAATGTCTGGTCTGATAAATTGGATATTGGATTGGATTTTGGTATTAAATGCACAGTATAAAATTAACTGCTACCAGGGGTCCCTCAATCAAAAAGCAAAAAGCTCACTGTAGTTGTTGTCTCACTGTTAAACAATTACCATTGCCACTATATGACTCAAGCAGAAATGTTAATGGATGATGTACTGTATTAAAGGTACCCATGTGTTTAATCACATTCGCCCACTTCCTTCCTCACTCAGTGAAACACACCATTACCCTTGGTAAAATTACTGATTTAAAAAACAAATCTAAAAAATATATATTTTAGATATTTCAGTGTTGAAATGTTACATATTACATCTGTAAATCATTTGAAACATTAGAGGTCCAGTGTATGGGATTTAGTGGCACCTAGCATCAGCATTGCAGATTGCAACCAAACAAACTCCCCCCATCTCACATCCCACAGTGGCTGCTCACATACACTTAAAACACATAGGGCCTTAGAGCGATAGTCCCTTTGTCCCTTCTGGCCTACTGTTGGAACATAGGGGACTCAGTGAGTTTTCCAATGATAATACAGTAAAGAAGGCATAATTCTGACTATTTTATTCCATTTCCACGAATAGGTCTCCTTAAATGTTGTGTTCTTTAGTGTTTCACAGTGAATGTGCCTTCCGCTTCACCTGAAGTAAAGAGCATTTGCGAACATAACCTGATGCAAATTAGCACATCCAGTGCATAACTAATTAGAAAGGATATTGTTTAATGTACAATGCACAATGTTTTTGCATTAAAGATATTTTAGTCACACCAACACATTTTATATGAGCCAAGAGCTCCTTCATTGGTCATTTTTGGTCACCTCTCACCCTGCATTATTAGTGCTACAAACACAGAAACAAATCAGATCAAACTTTATTCCAGTGTGTGACATCACATTGCACTTAAGATGCACTCAAAAGACATATTGATCCTCTCTGGCGGGCTAAGCAGCAAAGATCTGAAAAACAAATAGCTGTCTTTAGTTGAGACTGCAGCTTGGATTCAATAATCATAAATGATTGAAAAAGGCCATTAGAAACACAGAAAGGGGATGATGCATCTGTTTCCAACAAACAATCGTTTTCAAGGTTGTAAGGGGAAGAGTGGGGCTCACTTACAGTGTAAAAGTGCCTCTTAAAAGGTCATGTAGTCGCTTTGATTACAATCAATTGTTCGCCACATCGTCCCTCCAGGAAATATTGTACAGTACTGTTCTCCAATTCTATGAGTTATACAAAAATATGGGGGGTGCCTCAACTTTCAAAACACTGAGCTAGTGGGTTTTTACTGGGGTTGATATTTGTGTTATGATTCAACATGTTTAATGCTCAGAATTACATCACTATGTATAACCCTGATACCAGAAAAGTTGCATCGTTGTGTAAAATCGAAATAGGAGAATGCAATCATTCGCAGACAAACTGTGTTCTTTATTCTACTTCACCTGATTTCCTCCTTTGCTGCTGTAATAATTACTACAGCTTCCTTAGGTCACCACCTAAGAAACATCAAGATGGGTCGTAATGAGCTGCTTTCACAGTCCACCTGTAGGATCATTTTCTGATCAGGAAGGGCTGCCATGGTATAATTTTATTGCGCACTTCAGTCAATTGTACTACCTATTGTAATTTACTTATTTTTTGTGACTGCACACAACAAACCTCTACTGAAAAAAATAAAATAAAATAAATAAAATCGCAAGCGTGATCAACATGTGTGCAACATTTCCATTGTACAATAAATGTTCACTGAGTGCTGTTTGTAAATAGTGTGCAATTGCCTGTCTTGAGATTCAGGTGGGTTCGCTGTGTCATGGGCACTGCAGCCCAGAATGCATTAAGTGTGGATTGAGATAAATGAAAACAATGATTCTTACAATATGGGCTGGGTAGCTATCCCCAATCTTCAATTCTCTCTAGTCTGGCGCACAGAAACAGTCAGTGGCAAAGGCTAAGTGGATAGTTGGGTCTAATGGCTTGGTGATCCTATAAATAATAGCTTTGCAGTTTCCTCCCCATTGATCACACAGCCTTGGCTGACTGATACTGGGGCTTGGTGTATGTTGGATGGAGCTGACCTAAGAGCATGCTTGGCTGCCTTTCCCTCCGCATGCTTCTGGTGCATGATCTATCAAACTGGGGGCCTGTACACCTCGAGAAATGACACAGCCTAATTGGCTGCTATGAGAGGCCCATCACTTAAGGCTTGTGTGGAAGATGGGGAAAGGACTGACTCTGGACATGGTTAACTAACTCCACTGCTAAATCTCTGGCCTTAAAAAGTTTCCTGGCTTCAGAAATGACTATGATGTGTGAATATAGTGTTTTTTTCAGAGAAAAGACTTTAACATAGGAAGTTCAGGCCCTTATACATTTGGAGCAACCCATTCAGATGACTGACTTTCGTTAAACTGGTTAGAAGATTCGCTCATCAAATGTAGCTTTAGTTTTTTTGCAGATCTGACATCTTAATATGCTCACACAGGTCAGGTGTCAGGGTCAGAGGCCCGTGCACAAATCTATCTGAGGTCTGCTGATTTCCATTTAGAAATCACAAGGGTTGAGGAGACAGAAGGGCAAAGGCCGCATATTCATTAAAGTACCATGGTGTGTGTCCTTCACAGTGGGGAGAAGGCAGCAAGGCATGACTGCAGGGAAGATCTCACACTGACAGAGAATTGAATATTAATAAGATTTATCTGCTTATATGTGTCACATATCACAGAGGAAAGAAAAAACAGACTTTAAATTATTTAATTACATGTTTTTTATTTGTTTTAATGCTTGGTCATCCATTCATCTCACACACACCACTATTTTATTCAGTTTAAAATAGTGGTGTGGTTATTCAGTTTATTTCATTTACTTTCTGTATATTTCCCTTAATCTCTATGACTTTTGGCATTTCATTAGAAGAAGGCACGAGTTCTTATTCTAAAACGCATAAGAATAACTCCCCCAACATGGTTAGAAAATACTGCCTCTAGAGCCAGCTGCACAATGAGAAAATATCATGGCATGATCAGAATAGCCTCACCTGACAAGACAACGGAGAAAATAATTGTATTTAAAATTTGGGGTTGGCTAATGGTTTGGATGAGATTATTAGACATTTTCATGCAGTAATGTGATGTACGTGACACCAAGACGCGAAGTATGCAAGACATAAAAAGAAAGTAAACTGTGCCCAACAATCTACGCACGTGAATAGCTTCAGTTGACAAGACGGTGAACACGGATGATTCATGTAGGCAAAACCAATATTGTCTTTCTTTTTTATATGCAGGTCTACTTAATCAACTGATCTTGCTGTTAGCTGTTATGTTTTTCCTGGTTAGCGGACATGGCCGAGGACCTCTCTCTCTCCAGACCGGATTCTCACCCGACTGGCCAATAGGAACGTGGCCCCGCCCATGACATTATTTTCACAGCGAGAGCAGAATCCTGACATGAGAGCAAGAAATTGAATCAAGAGCAAAGACTTAGGTTTTGAGAGCGAGAAGAAAAACTTCTTGAGAGAAACACATTTTTTTGAGAGAATACATTTTCACACTGATAGTAAAAAAAATATATATTTGAGAGTTAAAAAAAGTATTTTGAGAGTGATTTTTTTTTCTCAGAAATAATTTTAAAAATTTGAAATGTATATTTTTTTATGTTCTATGAGAAAATACTTTCTCTCAAAACTTTTTTTAGTCTCAAATATTATGATTTTTTGCTATTGGTATGAACATTGTTTCTCTCAAACATTTTTTTTTTCTCTAATTCTTCTCTAATTTATTTTCTCGCATGTAATAGACACAAATCTAACTCCATATCAGTCCCGCTATGTGCCTCCGCTTACTGTAGCTCAGTCAGCTGTTAGCTCCATTAGCTGTTAGCTCTCATGCTGCAGGGCTTGAAACAAACGGTATCAATTTGTACTTCCACTTGGAAAGACATAAAATATACATCTCATGATCAGACAGCCCCAAATGATGCATTGAATGGAATACTTCTGACTGCAAATTCTTCTCCTGCTTTAACCATAGTTATCTCTCTCCACAGTGCTGTGTCAGAGCTAGTTTCAAACACTGGCTTTTTACTCTGCACGAGACCTAACGTTACGACAATGGTTCTGTGGTAGCTACTGGTCCATCTATCCCCTCAGTCACAAATGGCTTGCTGGCAGGACCTTGCTAATATGTTGCGCTGGTTAAGCCAAGAGGGCACTGTACAATATGTATTGATATTAGTTAGTTAGCTGTTAGCAGCCAGTGAATAGCAGAGTCATGTAGTGTGTGTGGCTGTGGCATTTAAGCAGCACATAGAGAAACTGCCTGGCTCTACTGATCAAGGTTTATAGAGCTCAACAGTGAGGTTCCAGAAGTGAAAATGCCATTCATATTCTGCATAGAGATTTTGATTATTGGCCATAATGTCGTAACTGTCCAAAGTAGACTTACCACGAGCTATGAGATTGTCAAACAATGGTACATGATCCTGTAGAAGCCACAAGTCCATATGAACAATAACTCGACGATCGTTTACCACAGAGCTACCAGGATTTCACTTTCTGACCTACTGCGTTTTTTTAGAGATGAGGAGAAGAGTTTCGAAAGGGTTCACCCGAACATGAAATTCGTGGGTTCGGTAAACATTTCCCTGGTAATGGTAATGTGGTACATTCGCAATGGTTTATGGGATGAGTAGTTCCTTTACTCTTAAGATAATTATGTACACAGTCTTGTACCTTTGCTTTTTTATCCGTTTTCCCATTTTTGTTTTGCGCCGAATTAAATGTTTTATGGTCACGATTCATCTCGTAGCTGATTGGCTTGGTTCCAGGCTTAAAACTCTTTATATATGGATTTTATGAAACGCCGATGGAGTAAATGAATGGCAAATTCACCTTCAGAACCGGAGGCGTTAAAAAAGTGGGTGGTCACTGTTGAGCTCTATAGAGACCACTGATCAACATTTTCATAATGTGTATTAGCTGACAGTGACAGTGACCATCACTGATTAGATGCAGATGATTTCTACTAGCCAGTGTTGGTAAGTTATTCTGGAAGCATTTTTTGTTAAAACTGTATAAAGTCCTCACAGCAATCAATAAATCAAATGCAAATACAAGACAAAATTCAGTGGCTGTTGCAGACTTCTACTAAACCCATCCAATTGTTTCTTTTGAGTGAGCCTGTTGTTCAGCAGCTAGCTGATTCAGTAGCACAAAGCACATCCCCTGACCCAAAGTACAGAGGCGCAGCATTGACAACAGACTCGTTCAGCGGCCAGCCCAGTTAGCATTGTGCACACACCTACAAGCGTAAGGAGCAGTGATGTGCAGTGAGGTACATGACTGGTGAGGCACTGACTGGAGTCAGATGTAAAAATATATGAACCCAAAATAGAAGCTTATACAGTGGTACCTTGACTTACGAGTGTCCCAACTAAAGCATTTTTCAAGATACGAGCTGTCTCTCGGCTGATTTTTTGCATTGAGTTGCTAAAATTCGGGTTTCGGCTAAGTTGGCGTAGTAGACGCCACAGTGAACGCCGTAACATCCACCCTCTGCGTAGAAGAGGAGCACGCAGTGACGTACGTTGTGCGTATGGAGCTCTGCACTGCCCCCTAGCAGTGCGGCATGGTACTTTCTGCTGTAAGAAATTACATTGTCTTCCTTTCAGTGATCAAATATGCTGTAAAGACAGGAGGAGAAAGGAAGAATGCCATGTTGATTAAATTATCAGGAAGCCACAGGCGAGGCAGATACTCCACATGGGAAGACAAAGATATGTAGATTTATTTGGCATTTGCTGTCTCATCTAAAGCATCAAAGTGTCACTGTCCTGGGAAACTCAAACATGAATGCATCATTTGATATGTAAAGAAACCTGTTGTATGACTGTTTGTAAATGAAGGTAACTCCCTCTCTGATTCTACTTAAGTGGTTACATTTTAGAAGTTTGGCAGAGAACGCTTTGGACTTCTCTCCACGCCGCGTGTCATTAAAGAGATCTGATTCATACGCTGAAGTCTGAAGTTCTTCTGAGACTTAGCAACTCTCTACCTCACAAAGGAGAATTTCCACTACACTGCCTCACCCTGTGCATTTTCACTGCACATTTATGGCCGACACACATTCATTAATATATTAGAGTGTGGAATGTCAGCATGTGTAGTACATGTGTAATCAAACATGTATAATGGCGACATAAAGAGAGATAGCAATGGGCATGCGCCAACTGCCTGCGTCAGTCATTGTGTGTGGCACAGCGTCGTCAGAGGTGAGGCACGGCTCATCGCTGCCTCAGCTCGCCATTCTCTCATGTATTTGAAATGCGTAAATTTAGTGATTTTGACCATAGAAATGTTGAAATCATACAGAAAACAAATTTATAGAACAGTCATGAGCTTAAAGGGATAGTTCGGGTTTTTTTCAGTATAGTTAAAGTTGAATAGAAAAGCAACCTGTTGTGTACAGTGTAATTTCATGTCCATAACAAAGAAACAGTTCTGCTTTCCTGCTCATTTAACAGTGATATGCGTGGGCTTTGCTTTCACCTACAATGTATCTGTTTAGAGGGGTGACAGTTTGAAAACAAAGTGTTCCACCAAATATGCAACTCACTGTTTATTTCTGTTTTCTCCAAAGACTAGTACTTCTCCATTACAGAGCTCGTAGAAAATAGATGGGGATAAAAGCCTCTTTTGATAAATAACTGTTTTATTTATTAAGTAATTTTTATTTTTTTTTATAACGGAATGTGCTACTGTGTATGTGGAAAAATCAAAATCAAAAATGAAAAGATAATAAGGTTGAGCATGTGTATGTTATTCCACCTATTTTAACCTGTTGAAAAACTTTTGACGAATGACATGTTTTGCTAAAGTAGACAGTCTAAGACTAGTCTGGAATAGAAGGTCAAAAACACTGTTGATGTGCATTAAATAAAAGCTTTTAAATGCAGAATATGTTATTACTGCCGCCATGGATCTCTCAATCGAAACAAAAGACATTTGCCAAGAGTTGTGTGGGGAGCACCGCTGCTCAGAGCTGGCCAGCTCTGAAGGAGAGAGTCCAAGATTCAGAAAATAAACACATTTTACCTGATGAAGTACCGAAATGTTGCAAATAAGCAGGTTAGACAGTGTGCAGGATTTTGCTTTGAACTTTTCAAAATATTTATCCTCATGCCAGTTTATCTTATCTATTTATTTATTATACCTGACTGCAGCATCAATTCACAGAGGTGATCTCCATTGGCAGGTGTTTATGTACTGTAATTTTGACTGCAGAATGGAGCTGGAGGGGAAATTTGCTTCATGAACATAAAAATACAGTCAGGAGAGGGGGGAGAGGAAGAGTGAGAACCAGTGCGTCTAATGACAGATTTACCTGCATTCAAAAACATGGACGCACGCACGCACGCACGCACGCACGCACGCACGCACGCGCGCACACACACACACACACACACACACACACACACACACCTATGGTGCATGCCATTGCTCGCTAGATTACCACTAAAGTATAGTTAAATAATCTGGCTGTTTGAGGTGAATAAACACCAATGATCCTGCG
>OMLP01038740.1:0-11797 GCA_900302685.1 Spondyliosoma cantharus | reverse complement strand
CAATGATCCTGCGGTCACCGCTGGATCCTCCACTAGTCTAATGGTGGTAAAACACCACCTCAAGTGCTGATAAGAAATTATACCATTGTTGACTGTTTTCCAGGAACATCCTGATCACATTTAATGAAACGGTATAGCCATAAAAAACACAAGTATTTCACTTCAACATTAGAACACATTCTGGCTTCAATAAAGAGCTGGAACTAGACAAAGATAAACAGAGTATAGGTTACTGTCAGACAGTGTGAGAACTATGAATCTAAAAACATCAAAGGAGAAACCTGGATGTTAATTAATCTCCTCGACAGAGGCAGAGATGCAATCTTACAAAAGCTAATTAAGATTATACTCCATGTCTTGACTTCTCAGTTCTTCTTCAATATATACACTCTGAAACATGAACTCTCAGCTACCAATTTGCAAGTGATTTTTAGGAAAATGATTTTTAAAAACACATCTAATGAAACCTTAAGGCTTTTCATTCACTGCTGTTCAAAGAGGAAACAAACCTAGAGCAGCAGACCCTGATATTTGGTCGCTGGATATCAAATATTGAGGAATGAAATGTGATCCACATTACTCTGAGGATGTAGTGTGAAAGAACTAGGGTTTCTCAAGTACCGTGGTGGTCTGTGTACAAAAGCTACAAGGTCCTTTAGAATGTGATAACCTTACTTTAGGTAATGTGTTCTTGTGAAAATGCAATAATATTTGTGATGAAGTGTTGTGATCTGAGGTATTCATTCAGTTAAAAAACTTATAGAAATACACAACTGCTTGCAGTTCATACACCCAAACTTCTCACACCATCACGGGATCATTTACAGAAGTTATGAGAACATACAAAATCAAGTTAGCAAAGAGTAATAGAAGGAATAGATGGTATATACAGGACTCAATTATAGGTGGCACCTCCTAAGATGTCATTATAACAGTTACCACTACTGTGACCTCGTAATAATCTCTTTTCACTGCTCCAACTTTAAATCAGCCAGAGAAGCTGGAAGCAAGAAAAAAAGGGATGAGAGAAGCATTAAAGGCAGCACAATAGGCCACTGTGTAAGGGGTTGATGGAATGTTTAAAGAGGTTTATGAGTGATGCAGAGCCTTTGGATCTAAAATTGCAAACCTTATTCAGACTGATAATTGCCATCAAGCGTTATGCTCCTGCTAACACTTCACATTTATAAGAGGGAAATGTATTTCTGTAGTCAACCTCAACTGTACATAAGAGAGGAGTTTTTTCAATCTAAAAAACATGATATTGCAGAAATCCTACCCGCCATACAATTTCATATCAGAAAACCAGGCATTTCTCCGGTTTGCTATTTGGAGTACTAACAAAAAAAAACATCAACTATTAGCAGCCCAAGGGTGACTCCATGGAGACAAAAAGAAAAATAAATGCTGCTGGTCTTCATTCATCTTTATGTTTTACATCATGACCTCATTACCCAGCAGTCCATTATGGAAGAATAGTTCAAACAAACAAGCAAGCGAGCAAACAAAAGGGCTGCTGGCACATCGTAGCGTCAGGGATTCCACAACTCTCTGTTGTAATTATCCAGCATTCAGCTGCCTCTCACACACTGCTCCGCCTATCCACAGCCCTGACGAGCGCTTCCTGAATAGTAATACAGAATCTGGGTCAGCACCAGGTATCGATAATGCCATATGCAGTTTAAATTAGTCTGGGAGGAAGCTAATCAATAGTGCACAATTGTCAGGCCTTTACACTCACCCCTGGCCCCTGTTGATGAGCATCGATTCCAACTTAAGTGGACCTAAAAGCCGAGGGAGAAGAGCAATGGTATCTGGGGCGGACAAACAAAACTCCCAGAGAATAAACATGGCAGGATGGGGAAGAGTCGGTGTATTTATCTGTCTTATACCAGAATGTTCCATTATTACGAGAATCAAAGGAAAGCAGGCAGCTGCAAAGACGGGTAGCAGGCAGCTTTCTAGGCCACTGCAGACACACAAAAGAAGTGGGTGGCTTTGTTTAGTGTTTGTATAAATTCAGTTTATTTTCTTACCTTATCTGGCAAAGATGGATACAAATGGAGTGACAATTGGTGCATGTCAGTGGTGAAAGGCAGAATGAAATGAGTGATGCACAATGGGAATAAGAAACACTGTGATTAAAGCTTATCATGCCTTTAGATTAACAACTGACTCAGTTACACCATATCACAGAGCTGAGGGCTGTCCATATGCCACTGATCTTTTCTACCATGAAGTCCTCATTTATAAAATGGCAGGCTAATACTATAAACAATAATCTTTTACTTCTTTAATTAAATATTTTTCACCTAAATCACAAAGAAAAATGTTTTTGGTATCTAGCCATGCCATGGCTATTTTTTTTTTCTTCATTTAAATATTTCAATCTATATATTCATGCATGGAAGAATCTTATTATACAATTTTGGACGCCCCTAAACTGAGCCATACCGGGGATCAGCGACGCTGTAGGTTAATGTAAGTAGCTATCTAGCTAGTTTAATGAACTTTACTTTATTACCATCTGAGTTTTTAAATTAAATTGTGTTATGTGTCTACGGATGAATGAATGAAGATAATGAGTGAATTTGTTTGCTTGCTTTTTTGGTGACCTCTGACAACAAAAGTTGCTGTATGGTACATGCCCCATGAGCTGGCGTAATGGATGTGATGTATCTTCATCATCTACAAACTACGGATGTAATTAAGTACTAATTTTTTATTTATTTTTTTGTCAGTGGGTTAGTCAAGTTTGCATACATTCTACTACCACATCAGCCTTTCCAGATGTTGGGTGTTTCAATCATTCATCCATGACTTTAAAGCTAGGGTCTACGATCCTGGAGAGCTAGCAAGAGAGCTAGCAAGATTTGAAAGTGGCACCTCCTCTAAGTTCCACCCCCCCCCGTGACTCAGGCACAAATGCTAGTTGGTGTTCATGTTAAGTTTAGTCTCTTTTGCTGACTTCTCTATCCCAGAAGTAGTGGCAGCGTCCACATGAAATGCATTGATACCTTGAGTAAACCTGCAGATTTCTCTGAGCATTGTTGGAGACATTTGGGATATGGACACAATTCAACAAATTATATAACATACGACTTGGAGTTATTAGACATTTTAATGCAGAATTTCTACATATTATATTTTTTAAGTAAGTATGGTCGTTTATTGAAAACTACAATTTGATGCATGCCCCTCTGGAATGCTTGGTAAGTGGTTGTTTGATTGTTAGCGGCTGGTGTTAATCATCTAACCAGTGCAGCATAGCAGCAGCTGTTCCTTCATGAATCACTTTGGCAATCAGAAGCTTGACAATTGGCAGTACCATTTATATTGTAAACATGACTAATTTCTTGATCTGTTTTCTATATGCCAAAGTTCTGCCTTTTGAGAGGTGAACAATTTGTTATTGTGTGTTCTTCAGCGAAGTAAAAGCCAACGTTTATCTAAACTCCATATCCCCAATGACCTGGGGCAGTGCTATCACCATGAAGAATTGATCATGATATGGAGGGAAGTTACACTCAGTGCCTCAGGCTCACTGGATCCGTCCATGAAGAGAAAGCTGTTGTTCCGGCCATTGAGATTGGAGACAGGGATGGTCTAGAGGGCCAAAGTGTGCAGACAGCTGATGTGTGCACCCGAGCAAGGAGGGGACAGAAAAAATAATGTCATCAACAGACTAAATCTCAAGGTCCACAACTGATTCTACGTGATGATACTTAAAACATATATATGTTCACTTTTTAAATACATAACAAACAAAACTAGGAGATTTTACTTTGCTTTTACAAAGAATGCCTTTCAAAAACAAACATCTACCACAATGAAAGCTCTGTCACCTTTATCTTTGTTTGTGCTAGGAGAACCATCACAAAAATGTATTAAGAAAGAGGGTCTATCATGTGGCTGGGTGATATAAATCACTATCACTATTATTGTTATTTATATACCACTGTAACAAGTAACAAAACAATATATTATTAGATGCACATGTGGACATACATTGTCCGTCCTCTTGGACCTCTTATTAATTCTTCGTACTGAACAATAAACAGAAAATCAGCGATTATAAATAGGAGTCTATTGTCTTACTAAAATAAGTATTAAAAAGCTCTGTATTCCAACAGTAATCACTGCTATAGTGTTTGGTCAGTAACCCATGTCTCTCCTCTCCATGCTCATGCAGTAAAAAAAAGAAATGTTTTGGCATCCCTGCCCACTTTATCCAATCAGAACAGAGAACGCCATTAAAAGGCAGTCCTGTCGGCTCATAAACACACAGCGAGCAGGATCCTCCTATTCCGGTGCGTACACAAGCAATTGCGGAACAGGAAAAGCTACCAATTTCAGCTCTCCCGATGAAGGTAAAGAGAGCTGCCTTAAATAAAAGAAAGTGTCATGCAAGTGTGGTGACGTAGAGAGGACAGAGGGGCTTGCGAACTGCAAAAAGGGCAGGAATTTGGCTAAAACGAAGATAACGCTTACAGCAGCTTTAAAAACTGTGGTCATTCAGTAATCCTTTCAGAAACAAACTTTCCATCTCTTGGCAATGAAAATGAGTGATATTACAAACAGATTTGAATAAACCCTCGTTGCTTCAGTTAATTCCATCTGCAGGGTGCTTTGGGCATGCAGTGTTATTAGCAAAGCTTGTGTCATAAACTACTGCAATCTGAATATATTGTTCTCATCTGCCTAAAAACAGCTACTCCAACATGGCAGCTACATTTAGCAAAATGTTGCTCTGTGTTTTGTTTACTGAAGCCAATAGCCAATGTGTGCCAAGATAACTGAAATGGCACATGTCTTTTTTTGTTTGTTGGGTTGTTTATTTGTTTAAGAAGCTGTATTAGCTGTACAGCTGATAGTATGACGAAGTGCATTGAAATAAAATAAAATAACGGGGTCAAATTCCTTGTATGTGCAAACATACTTGCCAATGAAGCTGATTCCGATTCTGATGTGCCCGATGAAAGCTGATATTTCTCTGACATTTTCGTCATCGATGTTCAAAAAATGTTCTTGCGTTACTTTAGACTGGACACTTGTGGTTAATTACTTCTTCAAAAGCTACGAAACACTACCAATTTAAATGCCTATCTGGAATACTGACTGTTTAAAATATGGATGAAGCTTCCACATCTGAAAAGTGAAGCCAATTTTGAAGTGCCTTCTTTTTAACGACCAGCAGAGAACAACTTTAAAAAATAAGTCTTATTGTATCCAAGCCTTATGAGAAACTGACCCTGCTCTTCAATTGATTCAATACTTTAGGAAACTGTTCCCTAATGAGTCTTTGGTCTCAATTGCTGGTTTCAAGCTTTCTTCAATACAGCATGATGTTCGTTTTGGAAATAAGGGTCCCATTTAGAGTAAAATAGATGATAAAGAAGGGTTTGCTTTTTGGGCATAGCTACCTTCAGGTTGACAAGTTGCCACTGAGGCGACCATCAGAGGTTCCATGAAAGAGACGTAGCAAAGTGCTCCCGACACCACTCTCTCTGCCCAGATGTCGAAAAACATGATGGCGATGACCATAATGGCCAACACTTTTTATACAGCCACAATAATTTAAAGTGGTTGTTTGTACTTCTTGCAAGCTGTGATTAATTTCGTATTTTTGGGTGCACCTAAAAAAAAGGCATTGGCTTGACTAAAATTGATTTTAGACCTAAAATGCCTGACCTGAAGTCAATTTTAGTCAGTGTCAACCTCAGTAAATATTGATTATTTTGTCCAGACTCACTTTGTCCAAACATATAGTATGTATGCCTCAAAATCATGATTTTATTGATTTTGAAGCGTACATTTGCTAAAGAGAGCATCATCCACACATGTCTCACAGACATCTGCTCATCCTCTATTGTCTATTTCAGAATTGTTTTTCTAAGCTTTAGTTACATCATCAGTTACATCCTGAGGCAAGTGATGAAGCACTGCTCCATTTTAAGATGGAACGATGGCTCACCGCAGAGAAGCTGACCGCAGAGAAGCTGACAAGAAGCGCTTCAAATTGTGGCTTCATGTGACAGCTAACTTCACTAAATGCAAAGAAAATAGGAAAAAAAAGAACTTCTTAAAAGGCAGACCACACCTGCGAAATGACAAAGTATTTGTTTCAGTAGAGGAGCCTGCTGTGCTGTTTGACACACTGCAGTCACTCACTTTCAGAAACACTGAAGTGCAGCTTACTCCCAGGTAATCCCATCAAACTCTTCATATCGCTGTCTAAAATGAGTTTGTGCTGTAATGTAGCATTCCTTAAATCACTTCATATTTCCTCTGAGACATGATTTTATTATACCTTTTTGTTTGGTTTAGTTGCTTCTTTCAGCTATATTGTCCCTCTTCACGAGCTCTCAGAATGTAAAAACTCATTTAGATAAGCTACAAATAGACAAGATAGTAAAGGGATGTACCCACAATTAAAAAAAAAAAAGAAAACGATTATTGCAAAGGATACTCATTCAGAGCAGATGAAAGATTCATTTTAAGACAGAAAATGACTGATCCTTTTCATTGTTATTCATTAAGGGTTATTGGCTGTAGATCTTATAGAGATTTACATATTTTAAGAATACAATATTCAAAACTGAAGTGCAGAAATTAACAGACAGCTGAAATATTTCTTAGAGGGAAAGAAATGTAAAACAGGTACCGTGACTTTCTTCTCTTTTCACAGAACAGAATTAGCCTCAGTGCAATGTATAAAGGTAATGGTCTCTGCAGTGGTTTCCACATCGCGGTGGGTGGGGAAGCTTTTACCTTGTGAGAAGCTATGCAGTTGGCTGATATGTCCTGTGGTGCAACAACTACAAAAGAAAACAAAACATCAACAGCCCAAAATTTAGAGCTCTACTAAACACTGTTACAATATTTGGATTTATTTACTGATCTAAAAATGTCAAATGTGATAACTTCACCAAAACTCTTCTGGCAAGGTGTTAGAGCATCTTGACCTATTGGAATGAATGGCTGTTCAACAACTGCAAATTAAAATGAAGGTCAAAAATCACTGTGTGATGTCTTGGTTTATGATTTCATATCAATCCATATCACACTGATCAAAGTTTTTATGTTTTCAGGAGGAGGCTCTCTAAAAAAAATTGAATGTCAACATAATACACAGCTGCCCCTGTCACTGTTAGTAAATCCTCTCAGTAAAAAGGTTAAACTACCCCAAGAAATTTACATTCACCGCTGCAGGGTGAAATCTCTGCATTGCCACAGATGACATTTTTTCAAGAACTATCAAAGAGCAGCCTTGGCAGCTTGACAACCATGAAGTTTTCAGTCAATCCACTGGGTTTTTGAAGGTTTTCATAAGTCCGAGCAGTAGAAAAACTTCCTTAACCCACAGAGAATCCTCAATCTCAGAGGCTAAGGTCACGTTTCCCAGCAACAATTAAGTGCTCATGAACATAACAGCTTGTGTTTCAATTCATAGTCCAGTTTTTTCTTTGAGAAATATTATCTTATATTCCAAATAAATTCCAAATTATATGGTCAGTAAAAACATTATATATTACATAGTTTAAAAGAAATATGACAAGAAGATGTGTTTTAATTCACTACAATTGAGTGCATTATAAGATTTACCCCTTTACAAGTATCATTTTGGACGCAACAGTGGCTTTGCTGCAGCTCTCATACACAACAATAGAAAGGTCGACCATCATCCCCTGTCAGGAATGCATGTGAAACCATCATTGTTATCATGGCAAATATCTTGCTATAGTAAACATATACTGAAGGAAATTACAACTAAAATACTGATTTTACTCAAGAACTCTTCTATACTGTAGTTTTCTTGAAAAATAAAGGGGCATGAATCACTGATATCCACTGATTTAGTGAGGTATTAGGTAAACCGCAGTGTCTTACTGTAGAGAAAATAGAGTATGTAGCTTAGATGATGGCAAGATGAACTGAGTCGACTGATATTTCTACACTAGTCTGTTATATGAGAAAAGCCTACTTTATTTTTTCACGAGGTGTTCTATCTACAGCATGACAGCCGACAGCAGCTGTAAAATAAGATAACAAGACAGAGAGACTGTGTGTAGGGACAGCCAAAGAAAGACATTTTACAACCTGCACTTAAAATATTGCATTACTGATGCCCTAAGTGATATGCAGTACTGAGACTCCTACATTCTCCCATCAAATCAAGGTGGCTTGGTGCTGTGTACTATACAGGCACAGTGTGTGTTAACTTGTGATCTCTATGGCAGCCATGTACTTATTTATTTGAAATATCACCGCACTTTGTGCCCTATAACTGGACTATATAACTTAATATTTCATCGGCCCCTATTCAGAGTGGAGCTTTCTACAATTGTGTTTCAGGCAAGGTGTGATGCAAAACATAACAGTTGTCAAACATTAATGTATGAGCTGTGCAGGGTTCTCTGTTTCCCTGACAATGCTAAAGACTGAGAAAGTGAGCAACTGATCTTCATAAATTGTCATGTTTATAAGCTCCTGAATGGCTTTTATTATTCAGAGGCTCCCCCACTATGGTCATAATTGAATCGCTACCCTTTTGTCATGTACATGGTTTATCTGCCTGTGGAGACACACAGCTCTGACAAGCATTTTGCTACATCCCACTTGTCATTGCCCGATTGTGGGATTAAATTAAGACATAATTAAATTATTACTGCTAGTGTACTAAACTCACAGACCTCAGCAAAACACGCCCACGCAGACACATAGGAAAATTTCATTGTTGAGTCATTTCACTTGTCTTCAATTAGGAGACATTTGATTGTAAACGGCATTTATGATGATAAGTGCTTTTAATATTTGCATGTTCTTGTACATTGCATGTACTTTACAATGCAAACCGAGGTTATGCGATTCATGATTAGTGAGGATGAGCATTTTTGCATCACAATTTTCATTTTGAACGTGAAATGAAAAATGATTAAAACCTTGATGATGTGACATGCGTTGGGGTCTGCCCAACAAACATGTTTTCTTACATCCGGAGAACAAGATTTGTATGTCAGGTGCAGTGGTACAGTACACATTTTACCAGTTTCTGTCATTTGGATATTGCACTCTGCCACATTGGCCCTTTGACAATAGTTTGATTAATTTTGCAGCCCTACTGTTGTTGTAACTGTGTCAAATCTCCTGCCTAACTCCACAGTGCAGTTCGCTGTGTCCCAGCAGTTTATGATCAGTTAACCACCAGTAATGCCTCATTGTCTGACTGTT
Organism: Spondyliosoma cantharus; assembly: GCA_900302685.1. Lineage (NCBI taxonomy): Eukaryota > Metazoa > Chordata > Actinopteri > Spariformes > Sparidae > Spondyliosoma > Spondyliosoma cantharus. The sequence continues at coordinate 2,566 of OMLP01038740.1, read as the reverse complement.
AAACTGAACCCACATGAACTACTTAAAATCACAGTTTCATCAGATTCCAAAGCTTTGTCAGTCCCTTAATCACTGATATTATTCTCCCTCCAAGTTGGTGACAGACTTCAAATGAGGTGCGATAAATATGCCATCAAATATTGACATTGCGGATGAGAGAAAATGATTTTACTCGGCTTTAAACGTCAAAAAAACATGTCATACTCCCACAGCAGCGGAATCCTCAGCGGCAATATACAGCCTGACAAATTAAAGCTTCTTGAGATGTCCTGAATAGTGCTTTGATTTCTTCCTCAGTCCCACACAAGCAATTTAGCATGTACACTGTGGGCTGAACATCAATTCAAGTGACAGCATAAGTAGCATTCCCTATACATGCCAATACAAACCAATATCAATACTGAGCTACTGGTTTGTGGTTCTGATATTGGAGTAGACATTTTTAAGCTGTGTTCAAGTAGTAAAAGATTGTTCTGTAGTTCTTTCTGTAAAAATTACAAAATGAGGTATTCTTTAATATGACAGCATGTATGATGAAAGTGTTCACCTTGTGAAAGTGTTCGCCCCCAGAGTGATTCAATTATAATTTCACAAAAAGTGATGACAGTTACGGGGTCCCCTGCTTCAAATGTGACAGAAGCACACCCACACAGTCAAGCAAAATGGACATTTATTGATTTAATGTTTATGCAAATGTATAGGGACTGTAGCCACACACTACAGCATTTATAGCCGAAGCCAATTTGCAATGCCTGTCGCTTTTATATATAGTTCTAAATGGATCTTGTTTATTCTTCCTTCACATGGATGGTTCAGCTTCACTATGCAGTATGGAGTTTGAAAAAATAAAGCTGTTTCCACATTCATCCCGGATTCTGAGACATCACAAGTAGTTTGGAAGCCCATCAAGGTCCGGTATGCAAATTATACAAGTGTGATGCCGAAACCTCGTCCATACGGAAACGCTCTTTAGTGTAAACGCAGGGGCGGCTGTAGGTCAGTGGGTAGAGCCATTCGATCAGTGATCGTAAGGTTGCTGGTTCGAATCCAGGCTCCCCTGGGCGGAACTGAGCTACATGTCGAAGTGTCCTTGAGCAAGAAACTGCACCCCGTGTTCTCCTGATGTGCAGTTGGCACCATGCGTGGCAGCCTCTGCCATCAGTAAGGGTCCTGCGATGAGCTGGCGACTCATTCAGGATGTACCCTGGCCTTCTCCCATCGAGTAACTGGGATAGGCTCCAGAAATCCCCCTGAAAAAAGGGGGCAACATCACCGCGACCCTCAGGGAAAAGCGGAAATAGAAAACGGAACGGAGTGTAAACGCACATGAATTGCATCGTTTTGGCCGATCGTCCATATGGATCCTGTAAATGCAGCGCCTGTAAACGCACTTTTTGAAACCTGGTCTCAGGGTGGAAAAATCCGAAAACGCAGCACTCTGTTCTCGTGTGGACGGCGAATCCGCATACTTTCCATATCGATGACGCCATCAACAACAACAACAACAACAACAACGATGGCGGACTACATGCTTGTGTTCGTGTTTCTTGCAACTTACTCGCCTTGTAGTCGAGTGTGAGTCACAGCAGCAGTGCGGCAGTGCGGTCCACACAAACGATTCTGGTTTGCTTGCACTTAGCCATTTTCGTCTTCTTCTTGCTGTGTTTGGTTTCTCCTTCTACTGTCTGTTTGTATACAGCGTGCAAGCTTTATGCGCATGCTCCATCTCTTGCGCCACCTCTAGCCTGGAATATGAACTACAGCGTTTTGAGTCGTTTTCAATGGATCCGTTTGGACGCAAATAGTCTTGAAACAGTGCCAAGGAAGACGGAGGAAAAAAAGATTGTTTTGGTACGTTAGACAAGGCTGAAACTCAAAGCTTCCAGCACTGTGGCGCTACACTGTGAATGGACTTATCAGTGAAATAAGAGAGATCTTCCGTTTAGTAATTCATCTTTTAAAATTAAAGCTGCGAGCAGCGATGAACGGGTCCTCGCAGGATGTGTCGCGGTCGGGGCGTGCAGCCGTCGTGGCATGCAGCCGTCGGGACATGCTGCCGTCGCCACGTGTTCACGCAACAGCTTGCGTTGAGGAAGCCGCTCCTTTTTAATTCTGTGGCCTGATCCTGTTGGTATTAAATAATGTCAGAAAAGGCTGAAAAGCTTAATAGTAATGTTAAGTGTAATGTTATGAAGGTCTTCTGACTGTTTAACTGTCCGAATGGTGTCTGTAGCTGAAAGTATGGGGGGACAAGAACATGTAAGTGGATAAGTTTTGAACAGGATTTGAAGATTTTCCCATTTAATTGCATTGCCACAAATTTAGACTGCCATCAGAGCGCCACCTATTGGCCGATTTGCACCAAATTTGGCACAAAGCCTCATCAGGCAATGGGACACAAATAACAAAAGTTTTGTGCCAGTGGGACTGTATTTGGTGAAGATATGCAAGATTGTTTGTTTTGAACACAATGTGCAGGAATTTGATGTGTCATTTTTTATGCCGTTTTTTGGCCGATCGAAATTCTTTTAATAACTCTTTGTCAGGAAGGTCCGCAGATGCTACG
>OMLP01038739.1:0-16192 GCA_900302685.1 Spondyliosoma cantharus | reverse complement strand
GCACAGAGCTTTAGATGATTGCACTGGAGAACTGCCTTCACTTGCCTCAGTGTTGAGTTCCATCTTGTGTTGACTGTAGCAGGGATGCCTTTCTGTTCCACAAATTCATCATCAAACACATCTTTGAATGTTGTGCTTGTGTGCAGTTGTGAGCCAAGTTTTGATAACTTTGAAAGAGAAGGAGATACCACTTTTGTTTCTTTCAAACCGTCTCCCACCACCATCCGAAGAGTGTGAAGTGTGGTTGTATGATGGACTACACACAGAAGATGGCGGTCAACACACTCACAGTACAGAGAAGCAGACAGGCTACCAGCACACGACTTAGGCTTTACATTGCTGTGGACGGGGTCAGCAGCTAAACGTATTTAAGCCACCTAAAAGAGGCAAACTTAATAAAATCGATGTCAGTTTAAGTGTAAGCCATATAAAGAATATTTTCATTGCTTTTCCTTGTCGTCAAGACAGCCCATTCTGTCAAGAAACTGAAGTTATTTCGCTTGTTAATTCACTCGCTCCAGCCCACCAGCAATTTTACCTTGCAGCACGTAGAGCAGCAACTCACATGTTTTGCAAGGTGAACTTGGTGTTTTTGTCAATGGACTCTGGTTTGCTGGAGAGTGAGAACAACGAGCAGCATAACTTTCGGAAAAGACAGCCTGACAGCAAGCTAAAACGGTACACATATTCTTAATATAGTGTACATTTAAACTGACCTTGAGTTTATTACGTTTGTCTTTTTGTAGGTGGCTAAAATACGCATTGCTGCTGACTGCCGTCTAACTGTGTGTGATACATTGACTAACGTTGCGCATAAGTACCTCATACAACCCTGCTTAAAAATATCACTTACAAAAGTATGAATAAGGGATTGAGTTCGCAGTGGACACAACAGATTTCCGTGTTTGCAATGTAACGTTAACAGTGAGTCTACAGCATCATTGATTTAACTACACAGCAAAGAAATGTTACTCAGTCAATACCCGTTAGCTTTCATTCAAAATTTACCATTCTTTGTGCAACTTCAAATGTCGAACGAAGTTGGAAGTTGTTGCGTGTCCATCTGTAATCTTTGACCCGCATGTTTTGCATACTACAATTCATTTGTTCTTGACCACCTCGTAGCTTTTATATATCTTGGGTATACAGTTCCTCTTCATTGGTTGTCCTGCAATTTGATTGGATGGATGCTGTCAGATCAAAACAACGTGGGTCTAATTTGATTGGATGTTGTGCCGACAGCAAATACATGCACAGACACACACATATACACAATGAAAGATACAGAGCAGTCCATAATAACATACTTAACTATACCATAACTAATCTTTGGGTTTTGGGGAAAGTAGCCAGTCTTGTCAAGTCAAAAGGCTCAAGTCCAAGTGAAGTCAGGAGTCATTGATGTTAAAGTCCAAGTCGAGTTGCAAATCTCTTTACATTTTGTCAAGTTGAGTCTAAAGTCATCAAATTCTTGACTCGAGTCTGACTCGAGTCCAAGTCATGTGGCTTGAGTCCAAGTCATGTGACTCGAGTCCAAGTCATGTGACTCGAGTCCACACCTCTGATTTAGCCTACTTAGTTACTTTCCACAACTGATTATAACCTATAACATTCTAAACATAAACAGCAAGAGTGATCACAACTAATTCATTACACAAAACATGTATGTGTTCCATAGATTCTGCCACTGGAGTTGGAGAATTGGGTAGTGAAGCGTGTCATGGGGCAGCTGATAGTTACAAACATTGAATAGTTCCAGCACTGAACCCCATTCATTTTCAGTGTTTCCCAAGCATACCAGCTGGTAAGATGATGAAATGACTGCATTTTGTTGACATTTTAATGCATTAACTGACCTGTCATCAATCTATGCAATAAGGGTTTTTTACATAGCCAGCTTTAGTTAAGATTTGTTGTTAGATAATAGCTAATTAGATAGTAATTGCAATTAGCAAGTTAGTTAATGTCAACAACATTTCATTAGCTAGCCTTACTGTCAATTTACCTTAAATTAATTGCAGTTATTGGCGAATGGTTGGCCTGCAAGATTTATCTTGTAAGAGTTAGTTAAACTGAATGTTTAATATTTTTCATACTGTCATGCTACACTGTCAATAATTTTTCAACTGCTGCCTTGAATATAAAAGTTAACTTAATTTAGGTTGAATAGTTAATTTAACAGGTTATTTTTTTTCTGAAACACATTTCAAAGATAACTGAACTTGAGAATACATGTTCAACATACTTAAGATATTAAGTTGAATCTATGACTGCAGAGTGGCACTGACAGTCATTACAAATAATTTGATACTTTTTTGTTTTTGATGATTTCTTTGAGGAGTCAGTTCTTCTTTCTGCAGATCAACCATAATGCCAGAGAAAATAATACCATCAGTCGGCAAGTTTTATGGAAAGACACCCAATTTGATTGAAACAAGTTTTTTTCATGCCCCCAAAGCAATAGAAATAGCTGGAGAAATAGCTCCAACCCAATTGCACCTAAATTAATATCACAAATCTGGTTCCTTACAGTTATCAGATAGATGCAACCCATCTCTCAGGTAAATGTTCATCTTTTGGTAAAGTCCATATTAACTTTTTTTCAAGTTCAACATTCGAGATGAATATATTAGTTATACATTCAGGAGACTGTTTTCAATTATCAAAATTATCTTTATTTCGAGATAATGTAGTCTTATAATAAACTGGAGATCTCTACATAACAGCATTAAACAAAATGATGGCACCCATGGCTGTAAAGGGCTTCCCTAGTTTGGGGCTCCTGTAGAGGGCAAACACGTTGTTTCACAAACATCTTCACAAACCTATTCAACTAGCGGGCCATGAGCCAAACGTTGTGCTTTACCAACCTCATTCTGTCCCTGTATATTGTATATTGATAATTGTGTTAGTGAGTAGTTTAATCGTCTCATTACTTATTATTATTATTAGTTAGATCTATTTCTCAGCATAATCTAACTTCATTACTATGTTTTGAACTAGGCTGTTTGAGAAGGGGGGATTCAGTCAAACTTACAACACCGTTACATTTTTTCCTGCACCGATTTCACATAATGTTTTGTTTTTTTGAATAAATAAATGAATAAATCAAAAACTGTGAAAATAAATAAAGCGGAGTAAATAGTGCGTTGTTCACTATTTCAACTTGTACATGACGTCTACCGTGTGGTGGAGCGCATGTGAGGCAGTACCTGTCTCTTTAAAAGGCGTGGTGACAGCGTGACAGGCTACAGAAGGCTACGTAGATAATGAGCCAATATACAACATCCTGGAGTAGAGGTATTTATCTCAGCTCAGAGCGTGAGCTTTGGAAATTAAAACACCGTTAGCTAAGCAAATACATTTGGAATCAGTTTGGTTCGTTTCTTGCACAATTACCCGTATACAGCCAACAAACAGGGGCAAGCTACCGGACAGAAGGCTCTAAGAAGGCTACAGAAGGTTTATAAGCCTGTGCGCTGACGCCTTCTCCTCTACTGTAGTTGGCTGAATAACGCTGTCTTTTGAAAATGGCTACAGACGAGCTCACGTCCAAGCTCACCCGTCGGCTGCAGATTGAAGAAGGAGCCGAAGACCCTGTTGCTGTGGACGTCTCCGAACAGCAGAATGGGTCGGAAGAGAAACCGAAGATAGCCAATGCAGACTCGGAGCTGGGCGCTAAACTGATGCGGAGAGATGAGCTGAACGAGGGGCAGGGAGAGCGCTGCCAGCCCAGCATGAAGGTCTTCAACCCCTACACCGAGTTCAAAGAGTTCTCCCGAAACCAGATCAGAGACATGGAGAAGATGTTCAAAATGTGAGTGTGACAGTCGGGGTGAATGCTGGTACCTGTCGCGGGGTAGAGGGTAAATCTGAAACATGCCTCGAGGCCAGTAGTTGTCCACTCTAATGTTATAGCAGTCACTGGGTTTTGTCAGGGAAGTAACGTTAAGATTGCTCATATAAGGAAGTTTAGTTGTCAGCTTGCTCATGTGTCTGAGTGACCTGACATATCTGAATAAAAGAGATAATGTCTTTGCTGCTGGGAATTAGAAAAAAAAGTACCACAGAATAATACAAAACTTAATGGGTAAAGTAAAAGCTTCAAGACAAGCAATTGAGATGTCACGATTTGATGGGCGTTACACTTTATGAGATAAATGGTTCACGAATGGACTACGAAATAGATACATTAAGAGACGAAATAGATTTTTTTTTTTTTTTTTTTAATCCGTATTTGAAGCTCGCTGCCCCCTTGTCCAGTTTATGTTCAATCTCATGCAGCCCACCAGTGGATTCCTGGAGCTCGAGTGATTGCAGGGTGGGGACATTATGCAAGTCAGTGATAAGGAAATCAGACAACAGGCTTCCCTGTTTATAGACTATTGCATAATGGTCTCAGTTCTCAGTCCAGGACCTGATGTGTGCTTAGTGAAAATGTTAATAATTAAAAAAATCTTTAATTTGATCTCTCTAGTTTTGATCTGATCCAAAAATCATATTTGATAGAACACATTACACACATGACACTTATCACAGTTTGGCCTTCATAAGATAACACGTGGTATAAGGTTAAAGAAGGATTAGTATTATTAATTATTTGAATTATAGAAATCTGCCATTTGCTGAACTTTATGATCTGAAACCTCTTTAGGGGGCTTTTGGGGGGAATTCAGACCAGGTGTTAGCACTCATCCCACATGATCTGATCACAAGTGGACAGCTTCAAGCCTGTCTGTTCACACCTGTCATTAACTTTTTTTGCCTTTTGGTACTTTAACAGACATTGAGATTTTTGATTAAAAGATCATCAGCAATGTGAATATAATGACTAAGTTAGAATAAGTACAGCACTCTGGTTAGTTCAGATGATATCACTTTCCTGTAATTCAGCCTTTAAAACCAGAAAAAGGCAAACCATTTTTTTCCCAGGATGGGGGATTGTCACTTTATCAAACCAATATTCATCAGTGTCTGTGAAAAGAACTATTTGTCAGCTAATTGTCTGTCAAGGCATTCATAGGAACACGTGTCGCTTCAAAATGATTGCAAGCAACAAACAGGATGTTGTCAGCAACACGTTACCACCAGTTAAAATGGTCGAGTCATATGCTGCCTTTACTGTCTGCTGGAGAGGGAAGTGGCTGTGGTGTAATATTAGTCTGATTACAAGTTTAATGCAATGCGAATGTTAAGTGAACTGAGTGTGTTTTGTGGATTGCATTAAAGGCGATTCACATATCACTTAGTTTAATAGAAAAAGGAATTTTGCTGACTTGATGATGAGTCTGCTTGCTGTGTGACTGCAGAGTGAGTCAAGCTCCACAACTTAGTTGGAGCTGCATGGCAGGAATTTAGGGTCAGCCAGCATACAGGCTTCAACACGCCTTGTAGCAGTAAGCAGTTCGTGTGGGTGGTTGGCATTTGTGAAATGAGAGTTTATTTTACCTCTGCTGACCACTTCCCCTTACTGTCACAGTTCTCTCTCACATACAGAACATATTGTTTACAAACCTGCAAATTCCTGACAAAGCATGTACATGATACTTATTATTATATTGTACTAGCATCTATGTCTTTTAACACATATTTCAGTAACAAAGAGGCTTCTGCTCATTCTGCTCTTCTTTTTGGCAGTGACTTTTTTTCTAGCTGAAGAACTTCAGTCTGCATTGATTGAAACCAGTAGGTAGGCGCAATGAGAATAGCTGGTCCACCTTAAAGTGTAACTCCACAAATGTTACATGTTTTAGACATGTTTTAGTTTTAGATGCAAGAGCAGTTTGAGCATCAACCTTTTGAATTAACATCATTATAATGTGCAAAGACCATTGCTCTAAATGGAAACTTTAAGTATGATGGGAAAGTAGTTAAGTCCCTTATTCAAACTAATCTAAATATGGATAATTAGACTGCCCTTGTTTACTAAAGAGGTAGTTTATTGGGATCACGTGGGCTCCTGATGGAGATGGCAGCTTGAGGAAGTTGCTCCCCAAACTCGGCACTAGATAATAGATTATCGATAGTAACTCCGGCCTCTACGCATGCAGAATAGTGGTAAGCACAAAAAAAGCTGGTCAGCTCCCTGCAACTAAAGTAACAATGCCTAATTCAGAACCTCGGTAGCCTAAGGCCATAAAGGGGTTGGGAAGCAAGTCATTCTACCCCCATTTGGAGTGCACAAAATACTTGTAAGCTCCCCTATCCTTCAACATACACACATAGACATACACACAGCCTTTGTTGTAACCTCCTACACAGAATGAATTTGCAATGTTATCTGAAATTAACACAAAGTTGAAACTAGCATACAGTTTTTTACAGTCTGTATAGGCAAGTCTACACATCAGCACAACAGCAGCAAGATGTCTTTGAGAATTGTTGGACAAAATTGTAGTGTAGTCTGGTTATTACTTTCTTATAGTGCAGGTAACGTTTGCTGGACCGTCCAGAAGAGAATTTGGGTGACCTGCAAGATGGCAGACAGGAGCAACTTCCAATTCAAGTGAGGATCGAGAAAACGACAGAGAAATTAGATGCACCATTAGTGTCTCAGCGAGGAGGGACTGGACACTTCTCTCTGCTGCACACACACAGTGGGAAAACATGTCAGTCCATATTATGACAGTATGGAAAGTTATTATATATAATCAGTTATATATCATAAGTTATAACTTTTATAATTATATTAAAAGACAAGGAGTGTAATGACGACAGTGGAGCTTGCAGATGCGGTGGCCACTAGCTCCTTCAATCCTAGCAACATTTTTGAGATATTTTTCTATTTTGTCACCTCTGTGCTCCCTGCTTCTGAATCATGATTTACCTACAATAGAGATGCACTTATCAACACTGAAAAAGGTTATGTGGGGTTTGGACTGAGTGCAGCAGACCGCAAGAGGATCTCCCCCAGTTGCATTTGCTGAGCAGGCAACCAGACCAGCGGGAGAAAACGAAAGCCAGGAAGAGAGGCAACATCAGAACTAAGTTGTCTCAACTTGTACCAAGAGCTGTTCCTGTACCAAGCCTTTTTCTGGCTAATGTCCAGTCACAGGAGACATGCAACTGAGGCTCACTCAGCAACAGGAAAGCAGGAACAGCTGGGCACACATCTTCACAGAGACATGGTTTACCCCTAAAATCCTGGATCAAGCTATTCAACTAGACGGGAGGACCTTGCTCTGAGCTGACAGAACACAGGACTCCAGTAAGAGGAGAGGAGGAGGGCTCTTTGTCTACATAAATAATGATTGGTGCTCAAACCGAGTTAAAGTGGATGGACAGTGTTCACCAGATGTAGAATTTCTGATGCTAAGATGTCAACCATATTATCTGCCCAGAGAATTCACCTGTGTTTTTATTGCTGTTACGTACATTCTCCTGCACTGCAGGAGTATGATGTCATCAGCAGCAAAATGACAACAGGAACACGGAATTTGTACAGTAGCTGGTATGGTGAATAAAACAAACCTCCTAAAGCTACTCCCACATCCTCACTTTGGCCTGTCAGATCACATTTCTCTACTTCTTCTGCCTGCAAACTCTGTTGTTAAGCGGGGCAAACCAACGGTTCAGAGACGCTGCTATTTGGCATAACAACATCAGTCTTTAGGAATATACATCTTCAGGAAATGTGTTGATGACGTGATGATCAGAAAGAAAGTAAGATCATTCCCAATCAATGGAGAGGTGCGCCCTCACCAGCAAATTTCTTTATATATCCGCAAAGCAAACGTAGATGAGGTTTCTATCTGCTGAAAAAAAAACAAGTCTGCAACAATGACATTTTGAGATATCATGAATTTATTACTGAACCAACCTTCATGATGTTTTTGTGTAGTATGTGTTCCACTCATTCCATCACAGAAAAATAGAGTTTTAGAAATCATTGGAAGTCAACACTGCCATAATGTACATGTTCTTTACAAGTGTATGTAAACTTTTGACCAAGACCTCTGGGGGGAGACATAATCATTTTTTAAATATGGGAGTTATTACTCTCATACAGTCTCTCCAGGACGCATCATGTTGCTCTCAGTTGTACATTGCATTAAAAGTTCAAAATAAAGTTTGCCTCAAGGATGAAAATGAGAGCCTGAGACAATGAATACCACATAGATTGTCATTCCTGCAGTAGAAGTGGGTTCATTTGTTCAGTAGAGAGTATTTCCACTAAAACCAGTTACTATAATGGCCATTATAATGGGCCACAGGCAGAAGTATTACACCTTAGACAGAAAACCTGGATAAATAGACCCAAAACTATGCACATGGTTGAAGGTGTGGAATTTTCTTTTTGCTCTGTAGCCAAACTGTAACAAACCAGTTTTCTACTTGATTCTATTAAGGTATGATGCTGGGAAAGACAACTACATTGACCTGATGGAGCTGAAGCTGATGATGGAAAAGCTAGGAGCTCCACAGACACACCTCGGCTTGAAAAACATGATCAAGGAGGTGGACGAGGATTTGGACAACAAGCTCAGCTTCAGAGAGGTTAAACACGCAAAACTGCATCAGAATCAACCAATGTGATATTCTTTCCATCTATATCCATGTCTCTCTGTTCTTCCTGTCCTCAGTTCCTCTTGATCTTCAGGAAGGCGGCAGCAGGAGAGCTGGCAGAGGATAGCGGCCTCTGTGTCCTCGCTCGTCTTTCTGAAATTGACGTTTCAACAGAGGGGGTCAAAGGAGCCAAGACTTTCTTTGAAGCCAAAGTAAGTTGACCTCAACATTCATTCACAATAACCATACTAAAACTTATTATGAAATAAATTAAAATTTTCATCAACAAATCGAATGAAAATTGAATGATAATGTGAATGACAAATGAATGGCCAAATAAGCGTATAACTTCTAAAAGTCTTATTTAATAACCTCCAAACATCAGTCATCCCACATGGTGTAGCTAGGTAGTAAACGTTGTCTTTAAGTTCACATCTCCACCGCTTAAGTTGATTGAGCTGCTTAACTGGTTGCACTAATAAGAAACATCATACATTCTAGTAATGTTAAGTTCATGGGGGATTCACTAATTATGATCTGTCATAAGCTCTTCTGTCCTATCATGTCATACACATTTTTGTTGCATGTCCTAAACCTATGGATCTGCAGGCAAAAAAGTTGTCCTCTTTTCACTCTATTTCCAGCTTTTTGTTAAAGGGTTATTGTCTATTCATCCATCCATTAGCTAAACTCTCTTATCCTTATAATAAAGAAACATTATAATTATTAATTACAATTCATAATAGAGGATAAAATATACAGATATATTTTTTCTGTTGTTTATTTGATTAGATATGATCTACATTTGATATAATACAGGCTGGCTATAAAATGTTACAAGCCTATATTATGAATCCATCATCAAGCCATTGCTTTCCAATCATGTAGAAGTCTAAGTTTAGAGTTGAAACTAAACCTTTACTGAGAGACCAGATAATCATTGTCTGGTTTTAAAACTATGAGTTCTTGAGGAGTGCCACCTTAACTATACATTGTGTGGTCTTTCTGGATGAGGTCTCTGCTGGAAACTGTGCATTTTGTTCTGTGCATGCACATGTCAACATGAGTTCTGCAGTTCATTAACACTGTTAGCATTTATCAAACATAATAAATACAGTGAGTTGTGTTTCAGTCTCACATTTGTCAGGCACATAGTCACAGAACAGTGCTGGAAGTGGCTATTAAATAAAGAACTGACCAAGAGCTGCACTGGCCAGCTAGGTTAGCTAGACAGACAGACAAAGACAGAGAATTGAACTGCTTTTTCATAACTTTTTTCGTGGTTAAGATAGTATGCCACATTGAAGTTGACATTGACAAACCGTTTTGATGTGAGTTGGTGGTGGCACTTTTCTGATCATTATGAGCCTATGGTGGGCTGCCAGAGCCCAGTTAACTTATGGTAAATGCTGTAATATCCCACTGCTTCAGCACACAGCAGTTGATTTTGAGCGCATGCAGTGATGTTGATACGACACGTCCTGCATCTTTGACACATTAAATCCAAAAGGTGTTGAACTCACTATCCATGCATCCAGTGGACATACCTTATTTTATCCCTGACAATGCTAGATTGTGAAGAACAAATCCATATTGAAATAATCATAAAAGGAAAATCATGACTTTTGGTCCCAATCTGCACAGTCTGCTGAAGCTGACAAGCACCGACTGGTGTCAACAATGCAGGACACACAGCAAAAACTAGGGCCACAGATGCTCACCGACTGCCGACCATCAGCAGGGCATGTCTGGTCTTTGAGCTGATTCCCAGTTCATGACTGAGCAGCTCCATTGTGGCTGCTCTCCATCACCTGACTGCTCTCTTTCTGTGGGACAGGTCCATGCCATCAGTGAGTCCAACCGGTTTGAGGCGGAGATCCGCCAGGAACAGGATGCCAAGAAGAAGCAGGCTGAGGAGCAGAAACAGAGACGTGCTGCCTTCAATGACCTGAAATCAGCCTTCAAATGAATAGCTCTCTCCTCTCAGGACCTGTTATGTGTGTGTGTGCGCACGTCTGTGTGTGCGTGTGTGTGTCTAGAATCATCTATTCATTTAGCTTTGTAGCTCAGTAACAATCTAAAACACATATTCAATACAGGTTTAATGCAACTATAACAGTTAGATCAGTTGTACAAAACTAATTGAATAGATGATTCTTACAGGATAATCAAAGAGACAATTGTTACCATCGAATATCAACTTTTTGGTCACTGTATCGGCACAGTGAGGATGCTGACGTACAGGGTTCTAGCAGGAAGTAGTTGAGATGATTGTCTTCGTAACAGTTTTCTAGAATAGTAAAATCTTGCCTCATAGCATAATAAACTGCTGTGCAGTGTTTTGGAGTCTAATAAGCCTTCAGACTCGTGGATCTTTGACTCCATTTGGCCTTGCTGAGTTGTATATGTTTGTTTCACCTGTTTCACCAACACATGTTGTTGGCTGTTTTCGGTCCGAACATCCAGTACCTGCTGTGTTTCCAGCTTAAATCTGTACCTAGTGTCCAGTTCTTGGTATTTGCATAGAGTCGTGATGAAAGTACTTATTGCACTGCTAAATTGTCAGCCAGGTTGTTTGTCTTTACTTGTTGCTGAACACAAATTAAATCCACAGCAACGCTTATCTGTCACTCCAATCAGCATTAAATGTTGAACAAATAACTGAGCTCTACATTTTTACTGTCAGCTCTTATTTTTGTACAATGGGTTTGGAATTTGGATTTTGGATTTTTTTACAATTAGGTAGTTGGGGTTTGGGATGGTTTTGGTAGTGGTCATTCTTCAGGACCATGGTTTGTATGGGTCTAACATACAGCTTTAAAAAAACAACTTTAGAAAACAAACTTTTAGTTTCAGCCATTATTCATATCAGCTCTGTTAACATTGTATTCATCTACTTCAGTGCTGAGATGTAGGGGCAGTAGAGATTGGCTGTAGAGTAAGGTGGAAGTGGAAGTGGAAGTTAAACACCCACATGGTCCAGGGACTACATCATGGTTCTAGATTGATTGAGTTTACTGTAGTTGAATATAAAAAAAAACACTTTAGTTTTTATTTTCAGAACAGTTCAGTGGATTTATGGTTTGGACTGGTGTTCCCTGAGCTCATAAAATATACTGAGTGAAATGTTTTGATTAGAAAAGTACATGAGTGGAATGATAGCCAGAATCATGTAATTAGGGCCCAGGTGTTTCTTTTCCTCTTTTTTTTTTAAAGCAGTGTGGTACGACTTGATAATGACCATCATTAATGGTAAATTAATAGTTAATTAAAACTTTAGTAAATAGTTATTTGACTGTTAACAACAATGGCAATGCTTTGTAAACCATGTATTAAGGTTTCTAAACATCAGTTGCATTTCTATAATGACCATCTTGATATTTTTTATGGATGAACTACACAGTATTTATTAGGGGTAGACTGATTATCTGTCTAGCCGATTATTGAGGACGATAAGCAGCATTTTTATGATTATCGTTACTGGTGATGTTGTGTCTTATTGCTGATAAAATGTGTATTTTTTAAAAAAAAATACAGTTACTGGCTCTGACGCAGCATCCTTTCTCTGTTAGTGGTCACCAGTCTAGACAAACACTGATGTCAAGAATAATAGCTGATCAGCACTAACTAATCTTATTCTTGACTATGAGACTAAGATGTTTATTTTTCCTGTCAAACAATTGTTTGATAAATGGTTATAAAGAATTATTGTACATTAACAGTGAAATAACTATTAATTAAATGTTAATTAGATATTACTTTACCATTTAATAATGATAGTTATGATAAATTGATAGTCGACATGTTCCCACTGTATGCTCTTGCCGGCATGAACCTCAAGCACGCATTATCATTTGTGCCATGATAGCAGTTAGACCAGTACAATTTGTGGCGTTTCAAATGTACACTTCTTTATTGTATTCACTGCCAGGCTGTTAAGCCATCAGCAATATAGATTTTGACCATTTGCCATTTTGGCATTGTCTGTGTCAGCACTCTGTAGTTGGCCAAATATGGTAAGGAAAGGGAACAGTGAGTCCCTCCAGACATATGATTAGTGCTTCCTTTCATCTGAAATGCTGTTTTCATGTCCTATCAGAAGAAGTACAGTATTACTTATTTTTCTTACTAAGATCATCAAATCCTTGTCCAGGAATTAAAACGAGGCTTGAATGCTAATCATCTTATTCCTGGTTTTTCGTGTTCATTGTCTGTAATCAGGTAAATCTTTTTAGCCAAGTTATTCACACAATTTGCACTTGCTTGGCCATTTGATCAGAGTGTCTTAATCAAGAGATGGTAGGTTTAACCTTCATAGTTTTGTTCACCTTGATTCAACATTATTGTCTGTTTTTAAATTTACAGTGTTAATCCTAAAGATATTTTTTTTGTGGACTGAGCTCATGGATGCACCTCAAGCAAACCAGCATAATAACTATTAGGCCATAGACTATACAAATAATGGACTGCTGTTTATTTGATAGATAATCCAGCAGTACCACGTGTTCTATAGAACAAAAGCTTGTCTCCCACAATGATATGAGATATCACTTGTAATGTAACCTAGATAGCCCAGTCATTTAAACCCTGTCTGGCTGTGCCCTTATAGAGTTGTTAGGGTCACATGTGAGCTGTTGACCAACCCAGTCCATGTTGGACTGTGATCTTCAGAGTTCACAGGTGACCTTAATGACTCTGTGAGAAGTGCTGTATCTTAGGCAGCTGTACTTGTTTCAGTTTCTTGAAGATGTTTCATCTCTCATTCAAGTGGCGTCTTCAGTTCAAACTAGCTGGAGGGGAGTTGCAGGCTTTCAAACCCAGTGTGGGAATTTCCATACGGAGTCATTAAGGTCATGTGTGAGCTCTGGGTTTCAGAGTCATTAGGGCCACTTGTAGGTCGTTGACTTAACCGGCCTTCATGTGGGTTGCTAGGGCTAGGTGAGCCCAGGTGTGAATGGTTGTTAAGCTGTCTGGGGAGGGAACTCAGTACTGCATCGTAGGTGGGTGATAAGTAATGTCGTAGACCACCTCCTCTGTTCAAAGACGGTTGTTCCAGTTTGACATCGATGGACTCCTTAACTCATCTTTCAAACCATCTGTCTTCTCTGGCGAAGATGTTTACATTGTCGTTAAAGGAATAATTTTTCTCCTTCAGATGTCAGTGGACAGCAGAGTCTTGACCTGAGGAGTTGGCCCTCCTGTGTTGTGCCAGATGACAATACTTCCACCCACCTTCAATGTAGTACTGAGTTCCCTCCCCAGACAGCTTAACAACTATTCACACCTGGGCTCACCTAGCCCTGGCAACCCACATGAAGGCCAGTTGGGAAGTTACTTTACCATGACCTGGATGACTGAGAACCTTCATCAACATGACACACTCGCACAGGGTTTAAAGCCTGCAACTCCCCTCCAGTTAGCAGGGGTGGTCGGCCAATAGAGGGTGATCCTTGAGTCACAAAAAAAAAAGAAAATAATAGATTAAATGTATTATCTTTTTATTATTTCCTTCATAAATTAATAAACTTTTTTTCACAACAGTGTGTCCTGTTTCTGACTACCTTAGTCAAAGACAGCCATGTATGTATGTCCGTCCGTCCGTCCCTTTAGGGTGATTTCACTATGGTTGGAAATCACCCAGACCGCTCTGAACAACTTCCTTTCTAAAACTTTGGTTGTATGCACAGCAATTCATTCTCCGGGGCTTCCAGAGGGCTTTTTGGTCAGATGCGGCATTCACATGCTCCCTGGATGGTCCCCTTTCCAACCTAGAAAGCTTTTCTTCTGACTTAGATGATTTAATTTACTTCATTAGCTCTTATTGTGGGAACAACATGGCCACTGCATAGAAGATGTGTTGAATTGCTGAGATGCTTTTTAACAACATGTTGATAGTGATTTCCGCTAGAATATTACTCTAGGGACAGAAGCTAATTTATCAGATTATTTTGACACCTGAGTCAAATCAACATGGCTAACATAACCACAATTTAGAGGCGAATTGGTCATGTTGTGAAGAAAAATACCACTCAGTGGTCAATTTGTTGACTTCCTGGCGCAGACTTGTTTCTTCAGTACAGTCCGCATGTTCTCGACAGGGTTCCAAGTCAGGACTCTGGAAAGTCCATTCCAAAAACTTATAGCCTGATTTAAAAGTTCCTTTATCACATCTGATGTGTGTTTGGGATCATTGTCCTGTTGGAGGTAGGTAGATGATAATTTGTGTTTTCTGATGATGGCAATGACACAACTGTGCCAGTTGATCTTGGGACCTGTAACCACTTTGAAATGGCTCCAAGTGACTTTCCTGACTTGTTCAAATCAATAATGAGCTCTTTTAGATCAATGCTGAGCTCCTTAGGCTTTCATGTCGTAGTTTTTGTGACTGGGTCTAATGGGTGTATCAAACAGGTCCAATTAAAATGGTCACTTGAATTAGTGCTGTTTTGCTTGTGACTTTACCTAAATTAACTACTTGTGAACTGCATATGCGATTCTTGCATGTATCATTCCTGTCAATAGTGGACCAGCAGTAGAAAATAACTGCATACTGTATGTGTAGCACTGGGTACTTACTATATGAACATTTATTAACTATATTGTGTTAATAATATGAGAGGTTGCATTAACAAGGGGGCATTTTGGTAATTTTACTAGCAAGGGGGAAATTGTTCCCCCTTATCCCCCCCTTAAATCACCAACTGGATGTGATATACTTGTGACAATGACACACTTCACCTCACACAGACATATTTTAGATTATTTTATGTATCATAAAAAAGAATAAATGACGTCATAACCTTATGACCTAGTGGTATAAGATGTGTATATTGAAGGAATCTTTCAAACACACCAGTCAAAAGACACATTTCTCTGTATGATCTCTAGGACTATCGCTTTAAATAATCTTAATCCTTCATATTTGTATCATGGCAGAAAGCAGTTTAAATTATTTTCAAAGACAGATCTGTTATCCTTATATCCTGTGTAATATTGGAGAAATTTTGTAAAATGTATGAATGAGAAACTTTTGGCTAGTTCTGTTTGACCTAATATGCAAGCTGTCATATTGTTGGCTGTTGATGCATGCCAGCATTTTATAGGACATTTTGACTGAATAATCAAAAAAAGGGTGAGGGTGAGAAGGAGTTTCGTTGAAATTCCCTCCCAGTTCATTGTTGATGACTCAAGACAACTCAGATTTGGGTTTCGCAACTTCAGCTATAGGAGCTGGGAGGATATTTGGATTTCAGGATTGTTAAACAGGTTGTTTTCTTATGTGAAGTGAAGGGTGGGGGGTGACTAGTTGTAATTTGGGGGTTTGTCATGTTTTTTCTGATGGGTTTTAAAGCAGCATTATGCAACCTTTTCACCTTAAAATAACAGCTTCAAAATCATTTTGATTGTACAGTGTCTTGTAATAGGGTGAATGGTGTCTCTGTTACAGCCCCTCTGCCCCGTCACTTGTATCTTGAAGTAAACATATGTAACTCTGTGATCCTACCTTCTCACACAGTGTAGAAACAAGACAATTCTATCATGACATAATTAGTTTTGTGTGTAGTCAGCACCTACAGTATGTCTGACAAATTATTATTGTTATTACAGACCATGGATTTGTATTTTGCACTCAGGCGCCAAATTGCGCAAAATAACAATTTCTAGATAATGTTGCTTTAAATACACA
>OMLP01038736.1:0-11000 GCA_900302685.1 Spondyliosoma cantharus | reverse complement strand
AAACCTTTGTAAATGATTAGTTAATACTAAATTAACATATCACAAATATGTTGTAAGTCATCTGCAAATGATTTGTTAACCATGAAAGATTCATGAACTAATCATTAGTAAATGATTACTTAATGATTTGTTGATATATTATGAATGACTTGTTGGCCAAGCAAAGGGCTAAGATTGTTTTTAATTATTAATGAATGATGTTAACATATCACAAATATGTTGTAAGTCATCTACAACTGATTAGTTAATTATGAAATATTCATGAACTAATCATTAGTAAATGTTTATCTAATGATTTGTCATGTAATGAAAGTGGCCTGTTCCTCATCTTTTATAACTCATGTGTGAATGTATTACTATTCATGAATATTTCATAATTAACAAATCATTTGCAGACTTACAACATATTTGTGGTATGTTAATTTAGTGTTAACAAATCATTTACACAGGTTTCTTAATGTTTTGTTAATCATTTGTTCATCATTAACTAATGTCTTATAAAGGACATACTAATGATCGTTATTATAAAGTGTTGCCTTTTTTTTTTTTTCTAACTTTTTTTAAAATTCTTTTTTATCGGTTTTTGACATAGATGTTTTTTGAACGTCTACCCAACTGTAATGACTACAAACTTAACAACAAACTCACTGTGACTTGACGTCGCAGAAACAAAAGCGAGTGCTCCTGCCACAGTGCTGCAGTCTTTAGCGTTAGCCGGGCTGCTAACTTTACTCGCTTTGTTATAGCAACACGCCACACTCCTTTAGCTTCATACTATGCGTGCGCTCCAAATGTCTGGTGATGTTGCTTACACAGAATTTCCACTGAATACTGTCTGCTGCGTTATGGCTCTGATCCGCCGTCCGCCGTCCAGCAACCCCCACCAGTTGCGTTTTGAGTCCAGTGCCATGGTGCCGTCCGGTAACGTTAGACAGCTGGCGTCCCGAGCCCGAGGAGTCTCCGTGATAATCGCATAAACACTTGCGACCGCAGTTATAGGTCTGTGTTAAAAACAATAACAGGAACTGTTCCCGACCGAAAGATTAGTAGAAGAGCTTGTGTTTGTCTCTTTTTTGAGATTTGTATGCTGGTGTCAACACAGAGTGTTTTATTTTGAAAAGTACCCGGATGTTATATTGTTATTTTGGTGCATGACTTCCTGCCTGCTCGGTGCTAAATTCAGCTAACTTGCTGCATCGTGCTCTGGCATCCGCCAAATAAAGAAGTCCTGGTTATCTGTTCTGGAGTATTTGTAATTACATAGCTTCTGTTCTGTTGAAGCTTTATTATTACCTTGTGGTAATAAAAAGAAGATTGAATCTTTTAACATCTTGTAAAGTCTTTTTACACAAAATTACATGTTGTAGTATCGATAAGAGTATCGATAAGTATCGGTACCGATAAAATCCTAACGATATACATCCCTACTGTTGGGCCATGGTGGAGGTAGGCATCCCAGTTTTCAGTACAACTTGGAAGCTGAAAGTTCTGATATGTATGATTAGATAATGGAATTTTGAATTAGGTTTTCTTACTTTGAGAACACAACCAATAAGTTCTGGTTTCACTTTGTTTTAATATGACTTTAAACATCTCTGACAGAGTACAAAGTGAACCCTGATGCTGGTGTGGAGCTGATGAACCAGACAAGAAGAGAGAAGAAACAAACAGATTGTAAAGACAACCTTCAAAGAGATTCTGTTTAATTTCAACACTGATCTGTTATCTCTCTCTTAGTGGAAGCGAAGCTTCAAAGTGCGTTTACATCCATTAAAGTCTCCTCGCATTACTTATTTTTTTCTCTGTGGCTGTATGAAGCCTTTTCTCTTTCTAGATAAAGCTTAATAGCAAAATGTGAAGGTTTGCATATTAAATATCTGCATTGTTGCTCCAGGACAAATTCCTGAACATAACATCAAGCCTTGAGGGAGCTCGCTTGACATGTAACAAATGTATGCCTCGGGCCTTTAATGCATTTTGTATAACCTGTGTTTAGTGGTAGTATGCATCAGGTCATGTTTCATTATTGGCTGAATTTCACAAAAGAGAAACAAATAACGTGTGACTTTAAACAAACATTTTCCAGAGCGTTTGGCACTGAAAACAAAACAGATTCCACCAGAGATGTTAATGTTTTTGTTAATTCTGACTCTCAATGTCTTTTTAAAGGAGAATATACAGCCGTATGTTGAACTCCTGTGATCTCGGACGGTTAGATAAGGGATTTAACTGCATGAATTCCGACAAAATGATTGTATGGCCTGTTTTTGCTCTTTTTCAGTTCCCATAGAGAATGTTGTCATAGAAATGACAAAGGTTTGTACAATTTGGAACCCTCCCACTTTTTCTGAGTGCAACACAAATGTTGTAATTACAAATCCCAGGTCTCTGGAACAAGTCGTTCGATATAATTTAACATTGTGTGCTAAAACACAAGCACAGAGGCAGCATTAGAACATTCGGATCTAACAGAAAATCACAGTATGTCTGTCTCACAAACCAAAACAAATAAACAAAGTTAAATACAGTCATAAGGCACAAAGTATAAAGATTACAATGAGGCAAGGAGGCGAATACACACCCAAAGGCTAAACAGCAGAAAACTCTCCTCACTATGGTCGCTGCATCAAAATATGTCGAATCCCAGCGCCACCTCCACAGACTCCTATACACCAGAGAGAGACTTATAATTACTTGTCATTACCATGGTTACAATGTAGACAATATTATAACTAATGCCTAGCTCTACAGGTGGGTTCCATCCTGTCACTCACAACTCCACACAAGGCTCAGTTCTGTGGTTCTGTACCCGACATTGACAGGTGATCTAAATTCTGATTTAGTACAATAAGATGATACACTACACAAAACATGCCTCGAATAGGGAATCAAGCTCCTTATCTGCCGGTTGAACAGCGGTTGACACTCCCTTACTGAAAGACAGGGTATTAAACTGCGCCTGGAGTACTTGGCTCGTTGTGATCTTGGTGTTCCTAATATGGAAAGTGGACATCACACTCAATAGAGGAAGTGACGCGGGAAGAGGTGATCAGCCTGGTAAAACTGGGGGGAATTTGGGAATAAAAATAAAGTGCCCTGCTACAGTGTGTTTTGAAGTAAACACGAATGCTATGGCATTATAGCCATGCAGTAGTCAGAGTTTGCATAAAAAACGCTGCACACAACTCAGCAGAATAGCATGCCAAGAAAACAGAACCTGAAAATGAGACAACAACACCATTAGTGAAGAGTTAATTGTACATGTTGCTGTACATGCCAATTAATATTTAAGGTACATTGTGGCATTTTTGCTGTCAGAAAACATTCACAGTTTGCTTGAACTTTCACACGTTTCCATCATCAGAGACCGAACGGTACAGCTTGAGCTTCAATAACAAGTTAATCCATCTGAGATCAAAAATGATGAAATCTGCTGCTCCTGGCTTCAACTGTTTATTCAACATGTTCTCTCTCTCTCTCCACTTCTCATACACAGCAGCTCGCAGTCAGTGGCCCTCAGCTTCCAATTATGCTGTCTACCTACCCCTCTTGTGTCAGTTTTACATGCGAAGGGCACGGCCGGTCTGGTTAGCAATAACAAGTCATTTACATTGTCAAGTTGGACTTAATAAAATATAGCTTGCTGACAAACAGTTCACGTATTACGACTTTTGGACCGTTATCAGTGTTGTCAAATGGTCATGGTTTGGTTTGGTTTTGGCACCGAAAGTACTTGGTAAGGTTTAAGAAAAGGTCACGCCTTGGGTAACATTCAGTCTCGTAACGTAAATTATGTGAGTGATGTATCTCATGTCGCTTACAGACATTAACACTCTTTCTTAACATCAATTAGTGCGTGAGGTGTATAAACATGGCATGGTTAGCACACTGACGCTGCAGGTTTTTCTGCCGTTTGGTGACCCCGCTGATATTGAGCCGACGAGGCTCTCCGCAACATTAAGACTCTGCTCTCACTCACCATGTTTGCATAGTCTGGTCTGTATGGATGTTAGTTTGTTTAGAGAGCTCACAGTGTGCATGTAGCAATACTAATGAAACGCCTGAATGATGGCGGCAGTTGGTAGAGGTTAAATAGGACATTCAAAGTGCATTTTAGTCATGTTTGTCATGTCATGTTTTATTTCTTATGTAACTAATAAGTTGTGCAGTGACACAGGGTTGTTTAGGCCCGATTTCAGGAATTGTTGCCATGAGAGCAGCAGAGATGGTGTGGTATGGTAATGATGCGTGTGCTTTGTAAAGCTTACTTCATAGATTAAGAACTCCAACATATACCACCATTCAACATTCTCTTCAAAAATAAATCAGACATTTTGTTCAGTTCATGCGTTATGATTCATGTGAAGAACCTCTATCCTTTGAGGTCGGTGTCATACCTTTTTTCTGTGCTCTCTGTTGCAGTGTAGGTTGTCGAGCAAGTATTCGACTTTTGCATGAGCTGCTAACAATAATGGGTATTTGGTTCCCAGGCAAATACACAGGCAAATATAGACAATGTAGACTGAAACACTCCCAGTGAAAAACAAACCATCCCAGTGGAGAGTATATTCAGAGACTGGTGTTTACATGCTGCTTACCACTGGATGATATGGAGACCTGAAGTGTCCCACAGAAAGAAGAAAGACACAGACACTAAGGCTCTGTTTCATAATGAGGGATTATGATAAGGATTGCCATGTAAACGATACAGCAAATATTAGAAAATGGTGAAAATACACCGGTGGGGTCTGATGACTAAATGAAACTCCAGATGTTTGTAACGCTAGTTGTTTAACACATTGGTCTGACAGAAAGTAAGGTGAAAGTGTGGTATTACTGATTATTACAGATAAAATAGGGTATATTCATAATATTGTATATTATTCCATTGTATTTTATATGCATAATCAGATATTGCATATTACATATGTGTACTGTATATTATACATAATAATATGTTCATATACAAAAAGATAACAGGCCAGTATGATAGAGATACATATGAATGATAGAAATATTAACATTTTATTTATATTTTTGTAAGACAACGATAAAAGGTAATCAATATTATATTCGGACACGTTTAGGAAAATTAATTGGAGTAAAGACAATTAAGGAAGCTGATTAATTATCATTCGATGACTTGTGGAGAAGGTTTGGGATTAAATACGTTTATACTTCCCACTCCTTTTCCAGTATGTAAACAAGGCCATCAAGTTTTTGACAATTTCTTTTGCTTTATTCTTTTCACTGTCTATAAATATTATTTTGTCTGTCTCTTCACTATGCTTTTTATTTCTGTTTTGTCGGTAGTATTGGGACTGTTATTCTTGCCTGTCGTTTCTTGTTGTTTGCATTTTCGAAGTAAACATTTCAATCAATCAATCAATCAATCAATCAAGTAAAAGATGAACAGGTGCATGTTATACTATCTTCATATATACAGTGTTATCACCTGTATGTTATTTGGTAAGAAATCTTCCAAAAGAGACCAAAAGAAAAAAGAAGGAGAGAAAGAAAACAACTACCATAAAGCCCTCACATTCCAATCATCGTCACTGTCCACCTGAAGAGAATGAAACGCTGCGCAAAGAGAGAGAGAATGTGACTGAGCTTCACACCTTGTTAGTGGCACGGGGTGAATAAGATACAAGGGTGCGGGGGAGTTCAGGGTTGGGTGAGAAGTCAATGAGGGTGAATGGAGGCGGATGAGAAAGGATGAAGGTGTGGAAGAAAGTGAGTTTCGTGCCTAGGGGCACGGCGATTAGAGGCGGAGGCGAGGTCTGTAAGAGTCTGTTCGCCTATGCATGTCTTGGGATGGACCTCGTTGACCTTGTGGGCCTCAGCACTGTCAGGAGTGTTTAGCCTGGACTGGTTACAAGCTCTCCCCTGTGGATTTCATCAGACTCACAGGGACAGGCAGCACACACACCACCACCACTCTACCAGCAGCACACGTGCTGACACACTTCCAATGACAGGATTCCTCGAAAATGATGCTGGATTTGTTATTGTTGTTGCTGTTTTGTGGCGTAGTTTTGGTAGCATGTGGTAGGTAGACACAGCTTTTTAATGGCGAGAACATTTTTCTCTGTGCCCCTCTGGCTAAAATATTAAAATACCTGTTTTGGTCAGCACACACGCTGATGCACGCTATGACTCATACAAATACAGAAACACTAACTGCTTAAATTTCATCCTGGTGACTGGCCTCGTTGGACCGCTAACCAACATGGTCAGCAGCTGGAGCTGCTGCAGTGGCTGCGACACACAGCTCCTGCACAATTAAGCCCTCTGTGCCGAATGACGCCTTTCAGTAGGAAGTATACTTTCCAAATATGTGATTTTCTCTGCCCATTCTCTGCCCAAAAATAAACGTCCACATCCTCCGAGCATGTTTGCAGCCACTTTTAAGTATGACAAAGAAAAACAGGGGTGACTAAATTCGGGAATATTCATGTTATCCGTGGTGCATCATTAATATTTTTCGCTTTCACAAAGGCTCGGGAAGTCCCATCGCCATGGTTTTTATATTTCAGGAACATTGACACTGCAAACCTTCATATATAGATCTCAGTGCCACACTTAGAAAACCCCCCGACAGTACAGACTGTGCCAACTTATTGGCAATCCATCCAATGCTTGTTGAGATACTTCAGACAATCTTGGCCCAAACAGATATGCAAAATGTGATTTGATGGACTTGGATTGAAGCTAGCACCGGTCTCCACCTTGCTTTGTGTGCAAAATTTGTTAAAACATCAGCATTTTGTTATGATGGGCATGTTAACATGCTGACGTTAGCCTTTAGCTCGAAGCAAAGAACAAGCCTGTGTTTTGAAACTCAGCGACCATTCACGGTTGAGTTTTTAAAGCCTTAAAACGTGAGCTATGGAATATTTGGTTATTTAAAGGCGCTGTTGGACAATCAAATCGGTGAGTGTATCTCAAAAGAAAATAATGTCATCTCACAGGAAAAGAGGCACTTGAGTTCTTTCATAAGTCAAGTAATAGTTCTTTATTTATTTCTAAGTAAGGCCAGTCAGGTACGTGTCAGCCGCCCCAGCATGGCCCGACACATGTAGAGTAAGAATGTAAGTGTATGGCCTGACAGGTGGATAGATAAATAAACTGACGGATGGAAAGTGTCTTTCTGTAGGTCATGGTTTACCCAGTTTTGCACCACATATCTATGGGCACATTTTAAGCCCAGTGCCTGCGCATGATGCGTGAAATGATATGAAACACGCACCGCATATGATTATGAAGTTTAATACTTCATGTCTAGTTAGTGATGACGCATTTAATTGGAAGCTACTCGTCCTGCGCGCATATTGTGAGAAAAGTTAATTTTTTGGTTCTAATGGTTTTATAATCCTCTGGTAATGCATCACAGTGTGTAACAGATGAACACGGGATCGTCTTTATTGCATTTCAGCCAAGTTGCACAGTGTGAAAGAGGGGAAAGTTCTTCATGTGTTCGTTCTTCATTAGAGCAGCTGTTATTTGTTTCTAAACAACAGAATCATAATAATGATCAGCTTTAATGCAATATCCTGCAATATTCTCTGTGCACAAATGGTGAAGCTGAGTTTGTTTGGTACATTCAGGGCTCTAGCGAAAAGGCTGTTTTTTTTTTGTATTTTAGTAATACTGAGGTCATGAGTCTAGTCCCGCTTGATGTGTTCTCGGGCAAATATAACCAATTTTGAAATGACTCTGTTACCGTTCAGTTTTTTTTTTTATTACACAGGGTTGCACTGTGTTGATGAGGAAGTTCTGTGTGGAATTTGGACAAAACCACACGTTCAATATTAATACATTTTGTAATAAACAGTGAGCACCCCTCTGGGACTATGCGGACTGAAGCTGGACTTGCACGCAATCTCGTGGGGAAGCAGATGTAAACAAAATGGAGAGTAAATTATCTTTAGGGATCTGTGTCATCAATATTACAAATACCATACTGGAAAGGCCAATCAAGTGCAACCTGTATTCAACACAATGTTGACTGATCTTGTAGTAGACATAATGACTGCAATGACCAGACCTTACTGTACCTGAGCAACTCTTGCTCAGAAACCTGAGGAATTCTTTCTTGCACAAAGTCCTTGGACCATCATGAAAGCAATATAATACATATATTTACAATTAGCTTTTGTCCAAAGCGACTTACAGTAATTCATAAATTCATACACTGATGGTGGTGGCAGCACATCAGGAGCATTTTGGGGTTGAGTTTCTTGACCAAGGACACTTTGACATGTAGACCAGTGGAACTGACCTTTCGATAACAAGTTGTGCAAAACATGTCATTCTCAAGGGTCATTTATGAATTTTAAATAGCTGGATGCAACATGACAATTTGTTCATGAGCAAATGTTAAAAATAACTTGAATGCAAAACTTTTACTTATGCACATTAACTGATAAACCTGAGAGCAAAATGCATTATTAGTTCATCTCAGTTTCCTCTGAGATCTTATATGTGATTGGATCATAAATTCTTCAACAGTGATTCGTCCTGCGCTCTGTCAGCAGTGGAAGACATTCTTTCATTTATACAGGAGTAAATAAACAAATTCAGTAATCTCAAGTATTTTATTGTGTGCGACTCCACCATGTCCTCTGACACACTTAAGTCCCAATCAACCGGTTGAGCCACACTTCATACAAAATCTATAAACCGTAAAAGTAAAAACCAGAGCTTTGCTTGAGTCAAATGTGGTCAATGTCTCTTTGCGTGGATAAGGCAGAAGACATGTCGGGATGGAAGGCAGACGATGAATAATAAGACTTAAGCAAAGGGGAAGTGAGGGTGAGGGAGAGGGAGGAAATGATGTGGTTAACAGTAATGCCAGAGAAACAACATTATTTTAAGTCATAGCCGTCTTTACTTCAAGTAGATGGAGTGCGTCTCCATAAGCCCCAAGCTCTGCTCAGAACCATGTGGAAGCCTAGAAAGCCTGCGTTGAGTGTGCCTCGGAGAAACGAAAAAAAAAAAAGCGTAATCTACTTTCCCTCACTCTCCCTCCCCCTGAAGCATAACAAAGAGCCTGGGAAGAGTGTTTGTGATGCTAATTCTGCATGAATAAATATGCAACACAATTTTTAGACGCTTTAGGAGAGAAAGGAAGACGAAGAAGAGTGGTGATGGAAAAAGAAACGTTGCTTTAGGGGGGCTGCCAGGAGGGAGTAGACTAATCCGTTAACATAGCCCGCATATACAGCGTACGGAGGAAAGGGGAAATTAGAACATGTTGCTGATGAAATAGGTGAAAAGGATGAATAGAATGAAGAGCAGCCAATCTCAGGTGTTAAAGCATTACCCGGTGACTGGGCAGTGGCTTAGTTCTGCTCATCCCATGTGATAAGAATGACTCGTATCTCACTGAAAAGAATGCGCATGTGAAAACCGACATGATGGTGAATCATGGGGGACAGCTGTTATACTGCTGCTGTCATGATTGGGACTTTTGGTGTGGCTGTTTTTGTGTTTTTTGTACTTTTGTGTTTTCAGAGGTGCCCTGCTTTCCCCACGGCTCAAACACTGTGGTATGCTCGCCTCGCTGCAAGATTGTTTTTTCGACTCTGCAACGTGGTAGATGGCTGACTACTCCTATCTTGCTCAGTGACTTTTTGGCCTGCATGTATTTCTGCTCTTTCTATGTTCTAACCTTGATTCTCCTAAACCTCTCCAGTGTTGGTTTACCTCTGAGCCCGAGCTCCGCAAGCCACCCTGCCACCCAGCCTCCCGCACCTCTGCCACCACTCCAGCTTGGACGACTCCACTTTGGATCTTCTGTGCCTCATTCCGCCAGCGTTTCCTCTCAAGCCGCAGGTGAGGTCCCGGTGAGCCCAGCTACCATATCAGCTAACACACCTTGCGCCTACATCTACGTCCCCTCCACCTGTGTTCCACCTGTACCCCCTCCTCCTGTGTCCCCACTGAGCCGCTGCCCACTACGCTGCGAGCCCACCCGCTGCCACAGCCCAAGCCAGCGACTACTACCACCAAAGCCCTGCCTGAGACGACGTGCCAACTCCAGTGTCTGCTAGCCACCCGCCTGCTAGCTTCTCTTCAGCTGCAGCGTCAGATGGCCACCAGGCTCCTAGTATCATGTCAGCTTCAGTGTCTGTTAACCACCAGCTTGTTAGCCTCCCGTCAGCTCCTTTGTTGACTAGCCATCAACTAGCTAGCCTCCCGTCAGCTCCAGGGTTGGCTAGCCTCCAGTCAGCTGCAGGGCCAGCAAGCCTAAACTAATCAAACAACAACTATGCAACGGTCATGTTGTTTTAGGAAAGGTAAGAAATGTTGTTTTGGGAGATGCTGACAATCTCCCTATTCAGTCGTTAAGGTGTGAGGATCTGTTAGGATAAAGCCTAATCCAATATCAGACTTAAAAGCCCTGTGTCACTCAAAATGTTAAACCACCTATACCAGATCCAGGATATGCATCAAACTGTACTGACTCATAGATACCAGCCACCTATATATGCTTGATTTATTCCCTGAGAAATTGATGAAAATGTTGAAAAATGCCCACAATGCACAATGGTAAAGAAAGTGAGAACAAACTCCATGCTAAAACCTATCCTCCATCCAAGTTTAGTTGAAAATCTGTCCAGCAGTTTGTGTGTAATCCTGCTGACAAACCAATCAACCAACCAACCACACGGGTGAAATCATAACCTCCTTGGCGGAGGTAATTATGTAGGTAATAATTAAGATTGTAGATTTGGAAATTGCAGTCTTTCAAGTCGCAGTATACAAATCAAGATCAATCTTCAGCCCCAATATACGCACATAATAAATACGCATGTATTAAAAATGTCAGATTTAGAAGCCCTCCTCATTTGGAATCCCATCAAAACACTATCAGGGCATTTTGGCGTGACTCCGGCTTCTTGCTCTCCGAGGAAAAGGAAAAAAAATGACAAATAGGTTTGAACCAGAACATTGAGGGGGGAGTGAAAAAAAAAGGAAGAGATTTAAACCTA
>OMLP01038734.1:40101-56690 GCA_900302685.1 Spondyliosoma cantharus | reverse complement strand
GCTGTGTAAGTTGTTCCTTGAGGAGTGTATAGTCTTCACGGATATGTTCTGGCAGGGAGCAGACATAGCGGATAGCAACTCCACGAAGGCACTCATGAAGTCTATCAACTCGCTCTGCACCAGTCCATCCATACTTGCGTGCTTGGCGCTCAAAAGGCAACAAAAATGAGTCCCAGTCCTCTTGGCCATCATATGTTGCTAGTTTGGTTTTGCAAGCTTCATAGGGCAGGTGTCGCATAATGTCCTGTCTATTTCCGCTGTTGCTGGCTGTGCCATATGGGTCACGTGAACTCACATGTGCTGGGGCAGGACGTTGAGGCACCCGCTCCTCTCTGCGTCTCACAGCTGGGTCATGCAAGCTTGGGATGTTATATGGGCCTGTATTCTGTGACCTCTGTCGAATTACCTCTAATTCTGCGGCAAAAGGTCCATCTGTTCGAGTGCTGGGTTGTCCTTGGGTCACTTGGGATGATGACTGAGGGGGCACTGCACCAGGATACTGGCCTAAGTTGCTTGGCCCAGTTGTAGTTGTTGATTTTTGCTCTGCAGCCACATGCTGGAGGATTGGTGTCACAAGCTGCTGGAGTTGCTGAGCCTGGTGGTCCAATAGTGTTTTCAGCCAAGCTGGAGGCCCTGGGTCTGGGGGTGCTGCGGTAGCTCCAAGCAATTCCTCACTTTCATCCATTATTTCCTTTCTGTAGTGTCCTCCACTCTCCTTATTTAACTTGTTTTTCTTCAATGTAGTGTCTTAAGGTTTTTCAGTTTGCAATTAACAGTTCTTGCTTTAATATCCTTTAATTAACACACTTTTTTTTTTTTTTTACAGTGTGGAAAACCTCACTCAACTTTCATTTTCCAGAAGTTTTAAATCTTGACTTAACTTTCACTTTTTATAGTGTAGCTTCAGGACACACTGTGCCGTTTCCTCAGCAAACTCCGGTGGTTCATGCTGCAGGCTACTTGCTAGCCACAAGCATGCAGCCTTGCCAGTTATTATTTATCCTCTTCTTTTGTTTTGTTTAATTCTCTACCTCGGTCTTGCTTCATCCGACGCGGAAAGTCCGTTTCTCCCGAGCATTAACTCCGGCCTGGTCAGCTCGTTATCCCACTTCTGACACCAGTTGTTAGCTTCAGCTAACAGGGGATATAAGTGTACGTGCGTGACGAAGGATGACTCTGGACAGGATTATCTCGCTTTATGGACTTTTACTGAAGAGTTGCCGAACACACAGGTAGGTACAGAAACCTTGAAATGCTCTAGCTCTGATGCAGACAGACTCTTAGTCCACACCAGGAAAACACAGCTGTTTTTTCATGTATTTGAATTATTATACACACCAATTTGTCGACCATATTCTTAATGGATGTCCGTAATTTTGAATGTCTCATTGAACCAGTTAATGATCTTCTGAAGCAGCTGGCCTTGTCCTCCATCTGAGGACAGAAATTCCCCTGCTTCAATATACACGGTGTCCTATTACTTATAAGCTATTAATTGTCTGAGACAAAAGTCAACCTTTGCAAAAAAAAAAGTATGTGAACAGAGAGCCGTAAAAATTTAACTGTATTACTTTGGCCAACAGTAGTTTAATTTTCTGGTTGAATGAGTCGTGACGTCAGTCCAAACAGCTCCACGTGTCAGTGGGAATGAAGATGTACATAAACATCGATGAGCTACACATAGATCAGAGAGAGGAATGTAATGTCCTGCATTACTCTGTTGGATGTAATGATAAACATTCTTGTAAAAAATTCTAATGCCGAGAGAGTCAGAGAGAGAAATGTTTTGATAGAGAGCAGCGACCCTGAGGGGGAGAGGAGGAGGCGTCGGTGTGTGTGTAACTGTATCCCCCTGGTGAAATGTGCTTACTGCTCCAGTTTGATGTCCTTCCCCACTGTCCCTTAACCTAACCCCCTACACGGCACGCTGCCAGAAGGTGTTGTGTGTGTGTTTCCATATTATGTAAATGAAATAAAAGTGAAGCTGTCTGCCTTAAATTAAACTCGGATATGAGTTTACACAGGCATCTCTTCCTCAAAAGTCACAGCAGGATCCTGCCAAGCCTGACAGGCCGGAGACATTACTGCTTTTACTGCTCACATTAAACACTTGTTTTTTTCTTAACAGCCTCATCTCATTTACACAAGAGCACTTCACACTCTGAATGTCATTAAACTGTTCATATAGCTTTGATAGCCTGTACTTAACCCTGCATTTATTCACCATATTCCGTAGTTGAATTGTCATGCATGAGGCACAGTGGAGCCTTTTAGCATATCAGAATTAGACTGACATTTACGCGACATTGCGCCATGCGTCAGTCTCACCTCAGGCCTCGCCTCCTGCTCCTCTACCTAATACTCTCCTCCCTGTTTGAAACGACGCTTGCAAGCACATTTATGACATCCGATCTGAATTTACACATTGACTGGCAGCGGCGTGGAATCGACATGCTAGCACACAGGAGTCCAACTGGATCATGTTAGTTAATTTTGTGCGACGTGTTCATCTCACAGCTATCCACATTTAATTTCATCATCCCAGCTATTCCAGCACCTCACTTGGGGTGTTTCATTGGATGACAAACTGAGCCTGTGTAACGTGTGACTGCGAGGCTGAGGGTGTTTGGGACTTTTGCAGTGGATCAGCATTTTAAAGAAGGCCACCTGCTGCGAAGGTTGCCTCCTGATGTTTGATGCTTTGCACTGTGGGAAAACTGCACCAGGAGGCCGTCATCCTCAGACAGCTGCTGAGGTGGATAAAAAGAGTTAGGAATATATAGTATGACTGAGATAATCAGCGCATCTTTATTCACAAAATACTCCAATTACTTTAACCAGATTTAAGCGCTTGATTTAAATGTGTTCCTTAATTAACCTGAGTGTAAAAATCTGTTAAATCACTGGGTTAGAGTCCAGAGGGATGTTAAATGAAATCACTTCATGGGGGTTTATTAAGAGTGGAGTGGGAAATATGTACAATATCCTCAGTCATGTAACTTGCCTTGACTTGAGCTCAACTTGAGCTTGACTAATTGATAGTTTTATATTAACAACGAATTAAATGACTGTGGTCTGGAGAATTTTAGTGTCTTTCAGCTCATCGTTTTGGTTTTACAGCCTAACTTGACTGTTTTGATTGGCTCTCACTGCTCTCATCAGCGTAGTTTCCAGCTTCAGCTATGTTTAGTGAAAAAGCTATAATAAACCAACTGTGCACTCACTGCCCAGGAACCAACAGACAAAGTTTGCGAATGGCTGGCGAACCAAGTGGAGCAATGAGCAGCTAAAGAGTTGGATACTTCCCTCAAGAGATGGTGGAGACCAAACACAGAGCTAAAAGAGAGTGCGCATAGACTTCAAATGAATGCTAATTCTGCTCAGAAGTGTAAAAAACGTCACTGGCCACGACAACTTTATAAGGTGATTACAAAACGGTAGCGTATGCTTACAGCCAGTTGCAGTGCCCCCAAGTATCCAAAATATATCTGTTTTCAGTATTGATGAAAATATATATGCCGTCAGAGTACATTTTCTAGAAAATCAAATAAGCTATTGTTTGTAGATAAAATAACCAGATAGAAATGTCTGTGTGCTGGAGGATTAAGCAAATGAATCATATCACAAACCAAAGTATTTATCACCTTTTGCAAACATCAAACAAAAATTCCATAGAGCCAATCACAGTATTTGTTTGCAGTGGCTTGCTTTGTTTTTCATCATGTTATTTCAAAGTGAATAAACGGCAGCAAATCAACACAGTGCATCAAATAAGCACAACATAAACCTCAGATTGGTTGGAGCATCGTGTTTTACTATATATTTTTAAATGTTACAGTTATGACAGAAATGAACAAGTCCGCCGATTACACATATCTTCGAAATGCAAATCAACTACCTGTTGTCTAACCAGAAGTTGTTGTTAGCACAATGTCACACATGTCAAAGGCTATATTGCCTCAAACAGAGGAACCAAAGGGTTAGCTTCCACAGCATAGTATAATAAATATCATCATATCTTGATAAATCTTAGACTTTTATGTGTTACATTTTTAGAGCACCTTAAAAGCTTAAATTATTTGTGACATGAATACAAAAAGTTTGTTTCCCCAAAAACTTTTGTTTAAAAGAACCATTTGTTATTAACATCACATTTTGACTTTCTGAAACATTTACATAATCAAAACACCAAAAGAAAAAACAAACAGCACACATGCCACTGCAGAAAGACTAACACATAATTCAGAATCACTGAAGTGCAAGTTTTAGGACTATTTATTTAATCTGAATGTGAATGAGCTGTGTGAGGCACATTTTGTCTTTTATTTTTAGAGCCACAGACTGAGACAGAAACCTGTTGGCCAGAGAAATTTGTGTGGGAACCCGTCTCCAAATCAAAGAAATCAACAAGAAAAAAAAAAATGACTCAATATATCTGCCTGTCAGCCATCTGTTTCATCTGCCAATCATATTTCCCTTTGCTTCCCCATGTCAACATTTTCTTCCTTTCCTTCTTGTCTCTCAAGTTTCACTGACTTGCCATCTTCCTCTTCTTCCTCAACAGCACACACTCCAATCCCTGTTTCCTCTGATCTGCCATCCGTCGCTGGGTCCCCCTCCTCCCTGCCCTCCCCCTCCTTTTCCTCACACATGCTCTCTCTGCCTGTATCTCCCTCCTTCCACAGTTGTCCTCACATATTAGGTTCCCCGGTCCTAAGAAGCAGAATTAGCCTCTGGAATCTTGTGCACTTGTTTCCTTCGCTCCCAGAGAAACAGAGGCGGTGGCATGAAGGGAAAACACAGAGAAAATACAGAGAAACACATAGAGGGGATCTGAAGGAATCTGAAAAGAGTCGGATAAAGAGAGAGAGAGGAAGATACTGTGAGGAAGATGAAGATGCTGAACATCAAGCCGGGTGCTGTTTGATGCAGCTACAGTGAGGGTATGTGGCTGCCTGCGCCGAGCATTTCCCCCTCCACTCTCCGGCTGACTGGTGCAAGGTTCGGCGCTCCGTGCTACCTTATTTATCTCTTCACAGTAACGTGAGCATACCTTTATCTCTTCCACTCAAAAAGGACGTCTGTCATTACTTTACGCTGGCTGACACACTGACCTCTGGACTCTCTACTGGACAAAGAATCTGGATTCATTTCCTCGTGACAAACAGAGGTGACCAATGTGGGGCTCAGGTAAGATCATCGCCGTCTACTGAACAATGTCAAACCACCCACAACTCTGAGCATTCCTCCTTTGATCATCTTAAAATGAACCGAGGGGCGGATAAGCCAGGATCTCCTCATTATTACGATATTCAGGGCAGAAATAAAGACCTGAGTGACAGTCTTACATGAGGCTTTGATAGTTTCTCTCTTTGATGAGACGTCAGGACTCAGCGTTAGACAAGACTTTGCACTCAGAGCTGGTCCGGCCACCAACCTTTCACATACATCATGGGTACGATGCAGGACAGGAATGAAGGACGAAGGCAGGGGAAAGAGAGAAAGACAGCGAGCTTTGGTTTAAATAAAGAGGGCACCAACAGGATACTTCAGGACGTTCCTGACCAAATTATTCCTTCATCAGCAATCACAGCAGGAGAGGAGAGTTTGGCAGATGCGGGAGAAATAATGAGCAACGTGTGATACACTGCAGGGAAGTTTTCTGTTTTGTAAGATGGGAAACAGTGGGAAACATAAAAAAATCAATACAAATGCGGTATGAAGAGATCTTTGATTCCAGTGTGCTGGTACTTCTTGTATTGCAAGATTCAAATTACTGAGTTACTTACAATTTGCATATCTTGACATTTAAAAAAAGTTGAAAAGGAATTCCTCAGACGTCAGGATCAGGTCATCAGTGACTCTAATAAAACATTAATAAATGGCTTCCTGTAAACATGAAAGAAGAAAAAAATGTAATTCAAGATCCACTTCCTAGTTTTTCTGGAACTTTAAACTGCTCTTGTGGTCTTCTTCAGTAGACAGAGCTACCAGAGTTGTTATCATGTGATCCAAATATGGAGCTGCAGTCACATGATAAGAAGTGGTTGAATCCGGAGGTGATTATAACCCCTGTCAGATGTGGTTAAGAGCTCTGGAAAAAAATAGTAAATGGACCTTGAGTTAACTGCTGTCTCCTAAGTCAAGTATAACGTTTCACAGACAATTTTAATATGGCCTATGACTGCAGTTTTGAATGACATTTAATTATTGTACAACTTGTTTTTTTTAAAAAAAGATTTCCTACTTTGTGTATATAAAAATACAACATACTTAAATGTGTATACATGTGTCACAAAGAGGGGATTACCATTAAGAAACATATGTTGTTAGACAACAGATACTTGGAAATATTCACATAAAAAATACGTTGTAAAAAAACAGATTTTGCTGCACACTAAACTATGACCAGTCCCCAACAAATCACATTGTTATTTACAGCACATGTGCCGGTGAACTAGTTACCCCTTCGCTGCATGCTGACATGTGTTTAGTCCAGCGCGTGTATTTGTGTGTGTGTATTTATGTATAGTCCGTTCCCAGTGTCCATTCTAGCAACACCTATTTTAATCACTGAGGTGCAGTGAACAGCCTCCCTGAACTGACCTCACTCAGAAACACACCCTGACATGTTACACCAAATAGATTTACAGCCAAACACAGCTGACTGCTTTTTAGTTAATGTGTTTGGTTTAGATCCAGCAACAGTCCGCAACGGGACTCTCTGAACATAAAGCAGCAAAGGCAGAACCAGCTAAACCCATTAAAAAAACCACAGCACTAAATTACAACTTACATAACTAACATACTGTTAAAGTTTTCTCAATATGTATTTCACATGAACAGATTGTGTGATTGTGTGCTGATGCGGGACAGAAACGGTAATTAGTAATGTTCCGTATGTTTCTTTCACCTCTTCGCCTCTTTCATCTTCATCATTAACCTGTAAGTGGCCGATTTAACACACATAGGGCTGTCTCATCAGTGTTACGCATCAAATGAAGTCCTCATTAAACGTTGGCAAGACTCCTCAGGACTCACTAACGATCGCGGCTAAAATTAGAGCTCAAAAAGCCTGTCACACAGTTATGGCCTCCTGGAGCGACATGAGAGAATGTTAGGAAGGTGGAGGTCACACACGTGCACACACACACGCGTGCATAAATACACACACACTTACAACCTTGATGAAAACTGTAATCATTACATCTCGAGATGCAATGATTCATCGCCAACTATTTAGTCAATCATCAATTTTGATGATGTATAATCGCGTTGAGGAACTTTTAAAATTAAAGTAAAATTGATCAGATTCCAATTTCTTAAAGTATAAATTCACCTCAAAATAAAAATTATGTCAATATCTATTCAACCCCATGCCGAATGAAAGTTGAGCGAAGTTTTGTAGTCCACAAAACATTTCTGGGGCTTCACAGCAAAACAGTATTGCACCATTCTCCTAAACAACTGAAGTAGATGGAGATGGGGGAAAAACAGCTATTCCGCTGTAATCCAAGTCTCTGGAAGCCCTGAGATTCAAAGTTGTTTTGAAAAGACATAATTTACACCTTCCAGTTACAGTGGAGCTTGTGCACCCACTTCAGACAGAGTGCTTTTAGTTTAGCAGCTACCAAGATTTCAGCCTTCAAAAGGGTGTAAACAATGTCTTTAAAATTCCATTTACAGTTCAGCCTGCATGGAGCCATTTTGTGCCTTTTTTCCCAGTTGTTTTTTACATTTTAAAACAAGTCCCCATCTACTTCAATTGTTTAGGAGAATGCTGCAACACTGTTTTGCCATGAAGCTTCCGACATGGCTTGTGGACTATAAAACTTCACCTGACTTTCATCTGCAGAAGGTGAAAGGTTTCAGTTTTGTGTGAATGCATCCTCTAAATGTAAACATTTTATAGTTTCTTTACTCCTTTATGACAGTAAACTAAATATCTTTGGGTTGTCGGAAAAAACATGGCATTAGAGGACGTCATTTTGAGCACATTTTTTTTTTTTTTACTATTTTCTGACATTTTATAGATAAAACAACTAATCAGTTGAGAGAAAATATCGCAAATTTAATTCAAAAATAATGTATATTACAGTGTGACAAGATCAATTCCACATCCACTGTATATGCTGTGTATTTACTGTGTTTTGCTCCAGCAGAACCTGGTTATACTGATCACCAGAGAGTATGGTACAGAATTAGCATACTGTATGTTAAATCATCTCACAGAAAAGTCCTACTAAGACAAAACAAGTCCATATTACAAAAACAGATTATCTCTGCAAAATTCTGTTTTCATTTCTACTTTTATAAGCAAGTTTTATAGGGACAGTTAGACCTCCTCATTGTCTGATATTTTGATGGACAATAACAGACGTAGTTGCAGACTCCTGCATGAGGTTTGCTTTTGCCTATATTTGAGCTTAAGTGCAGCTCATTCTTTCAAGGCCATAATTACATGTACTGTATTTTTTTCAACCAGGCAATCACTTCTTTCAACCCAAACAGACAGTTCTTTCTCTGAGAACTAGCGAAGTGTTTTAACGAATGAGCAATTTAAAGTCTTACTATACATCCCCCTAGAGACACACACATTCACACACACATGCAGGATGGTGTGTTACCTGAGTCCAGTGGTCCGGTTTCAGTTTCCCATGGTGACATCCATTAAAGTCATGCTGTGTCTGCCCCTTCACCCTCAGACAGCCACATTAGCACCTGGCCAATTGGCCATCACAATACACCTACCTGCATTATTCAGCCCGACTCAACTAATGAGGAAACCTTATATCACACACACACACGCACGCACACACACACACACACACACACGCGCGCGCGCTTTATCCTGGGTTCTCACATGCTTGAACACACACTGGCGGATTTACTGTATGTTTTGTATTGATGACTGTTACATGACATAGAAATGGATCGCTTCATTTTGCACAAAGCTGGAGGTCATGCGGTGACAGTGCTGCCTCATCTTGTGGGAGTTTGATGACACCTTGAATACACATTAGCACAGCATTCCTGTTTTAATACATTATTCTGTCAAATGTCGGTGAAGACGTGCGTGCAGTAAGCTTTTTGAGCTCATTCAGCACTCCGTGCCTATCAGACAGCTGTCAGCGTCCTCCTGCATCCTGCTGTTCCAACACGTCTTCCACATTTCCTCACCTCACCCTTTCATCCTCAGTCAGTTTTTGTTAACCTCAATCTCTTCCCCTCCCTCTGACGCTTCATTGAGGCTCTTGAGCTGTCAGTCTCTGTCTTTTTGTCTCTTTGTTCTGCTCACACAGTTTGTCTGGAACGGAAACCACAGTGTGAACTCGGCCAGCATTTGCTAAAACATTCAGGTAGAAAGGGAGACCAGAGCAGATACTGTATGTAGCCTATGATGTTGTGAGGGCAGACGTTAACATACTGAAGACATGTTTTGGATGGTGTCGGTGTGAAGCATGAGGCAGAGTATGGAGTGAGACAAGGGGCGAGAAAAAAAACCGTCAATAGTAAACAGCAGGAAGAAGGTGACGGAGGCAAAGGGAGAGCAGAATTGACAGCGGCATTATCACTCTGCCTCCTGATTCAAACACCCCAAGAAAACGCTCAGCACCGGCTGCTCTCATTGGCAGAGCCTCCAGCCAATCGCAGCTCAGGAATGCAAGGTGCCTTTAGGTTATACCCAACCCCAAAATATGAGAGAGAGGGAGGGAGGGAGAGAGAGAGAGACAGAGAGAGACAGAGAGAGAGAGAGGCATGCGGTGGTGCAGAGGTTCCTCCAGTGAGGCAGGGTTCCATCTCAGCTGTATTCTCTGGTGTCCCTCCTGCTGGAGAGAATATATAATAGTGAATAAATTACAGGCTTCCTTTGCAGTAGACTGAGTGCATGTTGTGTTGCGGTCAGGGCTGCTGCTGTGCTCCTCCTCCGGCAACAGCTGGCTGAACGAGACGTGTGTCGAGATCTGAAGGGGAAGCATCTCATGTGGACGAGGCGAGCAGAAGAGACTCATCATAGGGATGCACAGCAACGGTTGTGATGCTGGATGTCTTTTCCACGTTGAGTCTTGAGTCACATCAGTAGAAGATCCAGAGAGCGAGAAGAGTCGAGCGAGAAGATAACGTGGACAGAGAAGTTGACAGTGGAAGGATCCAGGATGATCTTGGGTAAGACGGTGTCAGAAAGCTTTTCTCTCTTTGCTCCTATTGATCCGATTGATTTGTCTTTTATGGACACATTCCTCCTGCGATCATTCATCTCTGTCACAAAGTTTTGGCTGCATGTGCTACTATCTCAAACTCTGATGCATCTTAGATGATCTGATGACATTAATCATGACAACTAGTAGAATGGTACGCTCCTATTCATGTGACGTTCCTATTATAACATTCTCATTCATCTGTATGTTTACGAATTCTGCAGTAGTCAGTTATTCTGATTAAGCTTTTTTAGTTAGACAGAAAATAGCCAAAGATGGAGATAGAAAACATTAAGTACCTTTTTTTCCTCCTTTTCTTTTTCTTTTTTTTTTTTTTTACCACTGAAAGATCTAATTACCGGAACACTTTAAAACTCATCGCATTCAATCATTAGGACAATTTAGGAAATACGCCAAAAATGCTGTGGAAACGTGGCCAGAAGGGGTCATATTTCATTTTAAGTACTCTAACCTGACCCTCAGTCAACACTCTGGTTGTTTTTTGTCTTACTTCTGTACATTATGTGATCAATCATCTCAGTTTCTCACTGACGAAGTGCAATCAATATTGACAGGATGTCTCCATATCATTCATCACAATCCTTTTCCTCATCGGCAAGCTTCATTATGAAGCAGAATCAAGGAAATCGGACACCTCTGAGCTCATTTGCTCATTTGGTCTACAACAGGCTTTATAAACCAGTCTACTTCCCTGCAGTCTGTTGTTCGAACAGTTTTGATACATACAGACATCTGTAACATACCTCTTATCTACTCGATTTTCTTTATTTTTAGCACATACAAGACATATCATTCAAAGTAATACAAAGAAGAGAGGGGTCAAAAAGCCATAGGCTTATACAGCAAACCTTCCCTTTTAAAGGTCAAAGGCTCTGGACCAAACCAGTTAAATAAATAATAATAAATTAATAAATTATTAATGAAGACAAAATGATGAAACAAAATT
Source organism: Spondyliosoma cantharus (assembly GCA_900302685.1). Classification (NCBI taxonomy): domain Eukaryota; kingdom Metazoa; phylum Chordata; class Actinopteri; order Spariformes; family Sparidae; genus Spondyliosoma; species Spondyliosoma cantharus. The sequence continues at coordinate 45,524 of OMLP01038734.1, read as the reverse complement.
AACTTTGACTTAACTTGAGAGTACTCAGAGACTATGATTTATATATAAATCATAGTCTTTATATACAAATTATGTTTTGTAAATAATACATTTGTGTATTCAGCTTAATTATTTTATACTCTGTTTGCTGTTATTAAATGAAATACGCACGAGGAGATTGTTGCATAATAAGCCTGATACGATGCACGTCCTGTAGTGGATTTTTTTTTAAGATTAAATTGCTGATTTTTATGTGACGCAGTTTATAACAGTCGACATTAGACGTTGCCATTTTACACATTTTCGGTCTCAACATTTTATCTTGTCTTCAATAATATCAATGTTTGCTTCTAGCCTTAAATTTGATTAACTGCGATGACCTTGTTCCGCGTACATGTGTGTTGACTAAATATTTAACCACTTTATTTTTGTTTGCTTGCTCTTGCCCCCTGCGCAAGTCTCCCTGTGATCTGAGTGTGAGTTTGAGCTCTTGGTAATCCCTCCCCGGAGCTGAAGCTTTAGCTCTGTGTGCATTAGACATTAAACAAACTGACACAAGATCACAACAACATGGGGTGATGGGGTTTTATATGCTGTATTAGTTTCCTTTCATTAAGATGGAGATGTAAATCCAAAGACCAAAATAGTTTCCATGAAAGGCGATGACAGCGACGGTGCTGAAAGGAGAAGATGGAGGGACAAACACAGCAGTCTCCGCTGCCCTCCATCCCCCAAAAACACTCACTGCCTTTCTATCCCCCGCCACCGGCATCTAAATACTATATTTCTTTTAATGAAAGGCAATATTCAAACACGTCGACACAATCAGCAGTGGAGTATGAAAGAACTGGCATTAAGCTGGCTCATCTCCCTCGGTGCAGAACAGTGGTAGACGCAGTTTAGTAACTCTTGTGTGATTTTAATGATGAATATTTCAGACCCAGAGGTTCAGGGTCTTTATTTATTTAAAAATTGGCCAAGGCTTCTTCTGGTCTGATGCAAAAGACCTCACTCAGCACTATGAAAAAACATTTGCAGCTTGCGTCACTCAACCAGCATGAAGTAATCCATAAATGTGTGTGTGTGTGTGTGCAAATCTCCTCACTCATCAAAGGCCTCCAGAAGAATCACAGTTGCATGTTGTCTTAGATAAACAACATGACCTTTAAATCAAGGCAAGGCAGTGAGGAATGAAAAGTATTTACATTTAAAACAGAAAAATGTGGCTGTCACTCTTCATGTTTGACTTCCTGACACATATTTCATGTGTGTGTGTGTCTGCGAAGCCTGAAACTATTGCACAGAACAAAAGCAGCACCGGTAAGCGGAGAAGAGCAGGTCAAACAACTCTGAGGGTCTTTAGTCACAGTATTCAAGATTCAAGATTCAAGATTCAAGAAGCTTTATTTTATCCCGAGGGAAATTGCTGTGCAACAGTTACAGTACAAGGTGGGAAAGAGTAAAATAAGCTAACATAAGATAAAATAAATCTTAACATAAATCAAACAAGTAACTAAATTAACAATATATGTACTATATACTTCAAATGCCTAAAACAGCTTATTTTGAACCTTTATCTGACATGAATGCCAAGTGACAAAGTGAATCACGACTAATATTAAAAAACTGTTTTTTAGAAATGCATAGCCTTTTATGTAGAAGCGTGGGGTGGATGGATGATCGAGCAAAGCGTGTCCTTTGGAGACATTTTCAACTTACTATGCGCAGTCGATGACAAGCATATTTTTCATTCTTTCCCATCATTACCAAGCATTTCTTCTTTTAACTGGCAACCATCCCTTCCTTCCATCTTATTGGACTACACCGTATCTGCTGAGAATGCTCCAACATAAGAGACTCAAAATGAGTTTTGCGAGACAGTTTCTTGCTTTAGTTAGTCACAGTGGAAGACAGCCATCGGAGCATTTGGGTTGCCCAATGAGGTTTCAACAAAAATGTAGGTGGCAAGAATTTAGTTTGTTGTTCACATCCAGTGTGACAAGTTCTATTATGTGTCCTTTGACCTCCGTGGACAACTAAACGTACTGAAGTGGGATGATATGGGAAGTGTGTCCGTGGCCACTCCTTACAGTATGCACGTCATGCAAGGTGTGATAGACGAGTGTGTTCATGGTTCATTTAGGCTCCAACATGCGGTCTACTATTAGTCTTGGCCGAATCACAGTGGTTTGGACCAATCAGTGTCCTTTAAGGAACTACTGGAGGCGTGTTTTTGCTGTGAAGATAGCAACTATTCTTCAAAAAGAATGGCAGCTCTTTAAGAGTTTAGAGTGGATGCTGCGATAGCATTAGTGACTGTATGAGCAAATAATGTAATTTAAGTTTGTTCAGTTTGTTGATTTGACTGGTTGAAGTTAGCCTGTGATAGAAAGTTCCAATAACCTCCTAACACTTTCCAAGGATGCCTTCTTGGATCTGGTGCGTCAGATCATTATCCTCTGGGCAACCTGGACATCTGGACCCTGTTTCATAGCAATCTATTCAAAGATTGCTGAGATAAAATTAAGCTAAGTCATATCGATTTAATTTTTATGGCCAAAAAATGCCTCAAGGGGTTTGACAATTTGTCCTGCATACGGCAGCCTCTGTCCCTAGTCACACGATTCGGATAAGGAAAAGCATTGAGAGAAAAAAATAAAACTGACCATGCATGCTTGCACAACATTTCATGACAATCCATCCAATAGTCGTTCAGATATTTCAGTCTGAACAAAAGTGGTGTACCGACTGACCAACATTCCTGGAGTGATGCTGCTTACATGGCTAAATATATTTTGTATCTCACAATTAAGAGGCTCGATGTTGTGCCTGAAGCTAATCAAACCTCTGCAGTCCCGAAAACTGATCACCAAACAATCACATCAATCATTTCTTTGGCAGCCCTACTGTATGTGAGGGTTTTGGAAGAGTGGGTGTCAGGAAATGGTTATAGGTGAGGGAGGGCAAGATATATTTGTCATTTAGTTCAGAGGAATTGTTGACCATAATTATATAAAAGTTGAAGGCTGAACAAAACACTCAGATCTGTCATTTACTGGTTCCACGGATAAAATGGCAGTAGGGCACACAGGGTGACCATAAAGTCTTTGTTGTTTACAGTCCTGAAGGTATGCAGACCACAGCTGAGCCACAAGCCTCTTACCCTACATAACCGCTGCGTGTTGCTTCAAAACCGAGCTATAGCATAAAACCACAGTCTTCAGACTCCAATCAGCTCCCAAAATACAACCTGTAATTTCTGCTTCTGCGGTATAAAACAAAATACCATATGTATTTCAGCTGCATACATCTTGTCTTTGTTCTATTTTGATTCTCTGTTTGTTGAAGATTTCATTGCCTTTGTGTGTTCGCCTTTGTATTAAATCATGAGGAGATGCACCTGGCTTTTGTGCGTCTGATGCCATTGTTGTGTGTTCACCCACTTTGTGTGTTTGCGTGTGCGCTTGTGTACTTTACATGCTCAGGTTTCTGTCAGTCTGGATCTGCAGTGGTGTGTTCTTCCAGCTCCCAGCAGGTGTGTAAATGGTTTGACAAACAGAATAATAATGTGGGGCAGGGCTGCAGGTCATGTTGACATGGAGGATCTCTTAATGGCTCTTACCACTACTCTGCGTGGTTTCTGTGCTACAACATGACTGCAGTGTAATGAAAGAGAAAGCTGGCAGCCGGCTTCAGGATGTTCCAACACCTCCCAAAAGAGCTGAGGCCTGAGAGGAGCTACAGATAGGCAGATGTTCGTGAGCCGCTTTGTGAAACAAAGCTCTGCAGTTAACATTCACACGACTGCCCAAAACTCAAAGGAACGGAGGGATTATACGAAAATGACTAGGATTCATAAATGTACTGTTAACATAAACCTTCCATGGATTAAAGGGAAATTTCAATGTTTGTCAAGCCAGGTGTTGACCTTTATATTTTTGTCTAGGGTGATTTTTGGTTACAGAGAGGACGCAAGGCTTCAATTCAGGTGTTGCACGCTTATGTACAAAACTAAAGGAAAGAAGCAAGTGGGTGCAAATAAGAGATGGGCAATATATATTGTTATTATAACGTTATCGTAATATGAGACTATATACAGTCTTAGATTTTGGATATCGTTTATCATGATGATGAAGTATTGTGTGATTTAAAGGTGGAATTACAGTACAATTATATCATTTACTGAATTTATCAGACTGTTCTTATTGTTCTAATATTAACCTTTACCCACTTGGTCATAAAATCCACATCCACTGATGATTATTTATCAGAAATCAAAGAGATAGAGAGACAAAGAGAGGATTTTTATATTTTTTCATGTGTGACATACTATTCAGATACAGACATTGAAATTGTTATGAATTATGATTATATGTAGATCATTTTCACTGGCGTGGTCAATTCCCGTCATAATTACAACAGTATCTAGAGGTCATTTTGGGCCATTTGCGAGTACCATCTCAAAATGCTTGAACTTGAGTAAATTCTAATCATGCATGTTTAATGAATCAAATTCATCAATGTACAGAGGCAAAGGGGAAATAACTGAGATGTTTTAAGAAAATAACAATATATAGGAGCTCCTGGTGCACTCTGACTTCTACGTGAACACAACTTGAGTCCTTGAACTGACTTTCTGTTCCCGACTTGCCCCATGGCTAAATGTTTGTGGAATTATTAGAAGAAAATCCGCTTGTGTTTGATGATGCAAACACAGAACAGTGAATGTGTTAAAATCCTGCACACAGCTGCAAATACACATCAAAATTGGACCATACATGAGCCATTTTCTTCAAGTATCAGGATTTTTGTGAATGCTGAAACCAAGACACATAGACAAAACTGCAGGGAGGGCAACAGAATAACCCAAAATTGTTCATGCGCTCATGACATTTTGCATGTGACAGCCAAAGGTTAACCCTTCCAAGCAGCTGTACCAACTGGACCGATTTTAACATGAGATTTTTAACACACGTACAGCACAGTATATCACATGCTACAGCTCAGCTGTATGGAATCACTGCTTCCTGCCGTCTGTACATTAACCTGCAGGTTAACATGGCTCTTTACCTCCCCTGGTCACCTTGGACTCACCTCAAAACATGCGGCTCCCTCCCCCTCCTCAATGCTTTCCCTCTCTTTCCACCTCATCTCCCCTCCTCGTCCAGACCTCTTTTCCTCGCTCAATCGACTCCATCCTCTAAGCCCCCTCTGCCATTATTTCCTACCCGGCTCCTCTTTGCTCGCCATCTCCAGTTCCTTCCCCAGTCAGAGAGGTTTTTTTTTAACCTCTTTAAGATGTTTCGTAATCTGGCGCTAAGGAAAGACAAGACAGAATTTTTCATGAGAAATTGTTTGCAGGGAAAAGTCCAAACACAACAATGTGCTACCATCATTACATAATGATTTTAATCTTAATGAGAGCTGTTCAGAATCTGTAGGGC
>OMLP01038734.1:17340-34989 GCA_900302685.1 Spondyliosoma cantharus | reverse complement strand
CTGTATTGAGACATAAGCTGCACAGCGAGGCACGCTGAGTGCAGAGGGAGAAAACGAGCCTCTCCCACTCTGTTGATTTTTTACTCTACCGGTGAAAATAATTTTTCTGTAACGCTAAAGTTTAATGTGCATGTTATTTCTCTGTGTCAGTTGGTTTTGGAAAGATATATCACTTTGAAATTTAGCAATTTTTCAGTTATTTTAAAGCTGGGCACTCTGTACAGAGCTGCGATTCACAATGTTATCCCGATCATCATCAAAATATTTTTTTTACAAATAAAAAAACTGCGTTAACAGATGTTTGCATTGCCTCACAGATAGGACATACATCTTTTTTTTATGAAAAACAATCAACCAGTAAATCCTAAATAAGTAATCTTAAATCATAAATGGTGGAAACCTCATCTCCCCTGTCCTTATTCAATTTGGAATGTGTAGCATTTGCACACATCTGTTTTAACTTGTTATTGTGGGGCATGCAATGTGAAAGCCATGCCTTCAGCCATGGTGACAGTCTTAAGCAAGTCAAAATAAATCAGGAAACTAATAAGGGACTGTAAATCATCTTAGCTTTTTTGTCATTCGTGTGAGGATATTCATGATTTTATTGATTCACAGTTATCCCGATGAAGTTTTCTCTATAAAGTAATTTATACTGTATCTACCCACTTCACATTGCACTCATTGGCTCTGTCGTTGAAGAGTACAGCACAGGATTTAGATTTCTGGAACCGGGCTCACTGTCATTTTTATGAAACAGCTAAAGCAGTGAATCCTCTCTGCTCACAGATTAAGTGCGCTGTAAACAAATGAAAGAGTTGCTCCTCCCCTGTTGCATCTCTGACAGAGTAGCCTCTAAATATATGTTTTCTGCCACCAGTGGTCAATAACATGCCATTACAAACACAGCTACGGGACCTGCTGTAGGACTACAATGCATTTGTTGTCACTACCAAATTAACCAAGAGTGACATTTTAAGGATAAAAATGTATAATCTGAAACAAATGAATAAACAGATATCTAACAATGTATAAGAGATTGGCAATCTGAGAATAACGTGGCGAATGAACTCCAAACTCTGATATACATGTGGCACACAGGGTACATTTCTGGTGCAACAAAAGGTTCATTGTTTGATGAAGGAGAGAGGGAAAGAGGAGACAGAATGTGGACTAATAGGTTAATGAGGTCATAACGGTAGGGATGAGAACAGGTGGTTAAAGAATGGCAGCAAACTCACAGTGATGGGAGGCAGAGACCACCAATGAAAGAGGGACAGGACAGTGAGCGAGAGAGTTTTTCATTTTTGTCAACCTTGTTGGCTCACACACAATGACACATGGATAACACACTCTAAACACAAAAGCCGTCAGGCCTTCACCCACGCAACAATGCTGGGATAGAGGCGAATGTACAGATGTAAACAAATGAGGTGTTACAGGGTCTCCATGTGAAGAGCACAAAACAAGGGAAGTGATTCAGAGACACAAGTTGGAGACAGGAAGCAAAAAAAAAAAAAAGGCAGGCTATAATAAGTCTATAAATATTTCTAACAATGCATTCAAATGGGGTTTAAGTTTTCAGACCAATTATACCATTTCCCCTGGTGCCTGGCGCTTGAGAGTGTAAACAGTCTCCCATTTGGCAGCGTGCGTTCACAGTCTGAGCAGGAGATGAGAGGCTGAGTAAAACCGCAGTGTGCTTTTGGCTTTTTAATGAGGGCAACACCCAGCGCCGTGGTTGTTGAACCTGCCAATGGGTCAGAGCTCACACGAGTCCATCGAGTTACTAAAAATGAGGTGGTAAACATTTCATAAGAGAATGTCATGGCTTATACTGTGCTTGATCTGATAATAACAAGCTTTGTTGGTATTTTTAGCACCCATGTTTTTTTTTATACATATATACTTGTTTATTGTTCACTTTTTCCATCTTATTAAACATTTTCATTGCTACTGTCTTTTAATCATATTATGTGAATCACCAAATAGGATGGCTGATGAGCTGCTTCTAATGACAGCAATAACACCTCTGTAATGCCAAAAATAGACCTCTGTATTCAAACTTAACTTACTTATTTCTGTATTTTTATCGCTCACTGATTATTTCAAAAGTGAAATTCAATTTCCCTGCAGCAGAATTTGATTGCTTTTCTCACTGCAAGGACGTCCCTAAAGCTGAATCTTATCTAAAATACATTTGATCTCTTATCAAGGTACCTCACAAAAAACTTAGCACCTGTCTGTGTGATACTCGGGTTATGATGTTTTGAAAAGCAACGGTTTTGTAGCACACAAACGTAGTCCAATCTTTTGGAGATAGGGGTCTGTAATTAGGCTCTTCTAACCCCAGCATGAATTAAAGCGTTTGAACAGCACCCAAGAACTCCGGCACAGACAGCGGCACCAGCTGCTGCTGAGAAAACACACACCCTCCTGTCCACATCAATCACTGCTCCCTCTTCAATTCACTCCTCTCCTCTCCACTCTTTTTTTTTTTTTTTTTTTATCTCCCAGCTTTCTCCCCCTTTGGCAGCTCTGCCTGTCATTCACCTGCACTTTTTCTTCAAACCCTTTCTCTCTCATCCACATCCAGTGGATTAGGAGAAACACAGAAACACTGCCCTCCAAATCCTCCTGTGCTGCTGAGTCTTTGATGTGACCTCTGGCTTGTCTCTCCTCAGATGGACCCTGTCCAGAAGGCTGTGATGACGCATACCTTCGGCCCACCTATGGTGAAGACAAAGCGGCCAATCATCTCTTGCAACGTCTGCCAAATACGCTTCAACTCGGAGGTAAAAAAAAACCTTGAATGGTTCAAATAAAGGGGTTTGCTTAGACAATATCCTGCTGAGCTAGTCGAGCTTTGGATCTCAAACGATACGATGAGGAAGTAATGTGAGTATTCAGGCTGGTGTCTATAGCCTCACCAACAATATGACTACAAAAAACAGAAGTGTAAGAAATTGATTAAATACTGTCTCATATGTCAGCAGCAAACATGTTAGCATCAGGCTAACTTGCTTACTACTGACAGCAGTAACCAAGCACATCATGAACTAACAAGTTTGCTGGTTTACAGGTTACGTTGTATTAAAGCTGGTCCTGGATGCTACAATATCAGATTCAAGCCTAATGTTAGCAGCTCTGTCCTGCTCTTCACTGTATTTGATAGTGAGACCTGTCCAACCCCAGATGAACTCTTTACCCAAGATAGTGTTTGATAATGTTTGCAAATCACACGAGTAAGCTCTCATGTTTTATTCTTGTAACATTAAGTGTAAAAACAAAGCAGCCAACCTTAGTTATGTTAGCATGAATTAACAAGTCGGTTCTCATCATTGTTCTAACCAGTTATAGGCTGCAGTAAAAGAACAATGTTGTGCCTTTATTTTAAGCCTAGATGGGCCTCCTCATGCTTCCATGTTTTTTTGGCCCATCGAGCCATCCATTGACACTCCAGTCCAGCTGACTCCCTGTTGGCTCCCTGCAGATATGAACGGAATAAAATCATTTAATCAAACAGCTCTTTTAGATGTCCCTAATGTTACTTGACTGAATGGACCCCAGCATTTCTGGGGGTTTGTGACACCAAGAAAATATATTTACTATTCTACCACTGCTTCTTTTCCAAGTATTGTTTATGGGTAAGATATATTTGTGGGCCGGTGTGCGTAACACAATGAATGCAAAAGTTTGCAACACCCCATGCAGCCTCTACGCTGAAATCCTCTCACAGCGGACAATCGAGTTTCTGGGTGGAAATGAAATGTCTAGCTCTGTCTAAAATCAAAGAGTTAGTGTTTTTTGAAATGGTAAATCTGCCACCATTATAAGGGATGATTTTTGGGGGGCAGATACAATACTGATTGTTAGTAATCAAGGAGACCTATTACTAATACAAGAAAATGTATGAAAAATGAAAATATTAGTGTCAAAATGCAGACAGAGAAGGAATGACACATCAGAGCCAATGTAGTGCTTTTAAGGCATAGGCAGGTAATCCCTAACCTATCATTGTGAACTGGATGTGTGCCGATAAGAACTAACAACTTGACAGGCGTAACCACAGTAACTAAGGGGGTGGAGCTTAATAAACAGTCCAACTGTCTGAAAGACCTGCACCTTCACTCTAATAACGTTAAATCAAGACCTAAAATGTTAGTAGACTGGACTCAAAGTTAGTTGATTGACTGTACAGCTGGAACACGTGAGAACTTGGTTCACAGTTTCTCAGCTCCAATTTTAGCCTGTCCAGGAAGGAGAGTGAGGGAAGAAAGACAGAGGAGTAACCCTGATTGCTTAATCTGTGACAGTCCAGTCTAACTTTTTATGTGCACAATATGAGCAAAATGAATGTTGCATAGGAAAAGCAAATGTAAAGACAGCAAGCAAGATTCAGGAAGTTTGCTGAACCTTTCCTTTTAAATGCCTGCAGAGATTTTGTTTGGCTGAACCGTTTGTCAGGTTTGAAAACATACTTGAGGTGTTGATGGCGAGCCTCTCAGTACAACAAGTGTTTTTTAAGTCCCCTCTGATGAGGTTTTAATGGAGGAATGTGAGACGTGTGAGGGTGAACCACGGCTCACAAGAGCTTGTCCTCAAAGCCATATCTTAAAGCTGATTGAGCACATTTTCTGCATGTCACTCGTGACAGAGACAGGCGGCGATACGCCAGCATAAGGCAGAGGGACTGAAATAAAAGCGTCCAGAAGTGATGAAACTCTAGAGGAATGATTTGAGTGTCCCCGTTAAAGAGGCAGCAGTGTTAACTGAAGGTGAAAAGAAAATAACTCATAACGTGGACATCCAAAACCCAGCTATGGGATGACATGATTGATGTGTTAAGAGGCCAGTGCTGGGCCTTTAACGGTGTGTGTGTGTCTGTGAGTACGTGTGCAGTGGAAATATTTTGATGGTTAGTTACAGTTCCTAGTGGGCCTTGAGATGGTTCACAACTTTTCTAATGACGCTGCCTCTGTTGATTATCTACAGAAACACACATTTGACCTCTCCAACTATCCCACAGGAAAACAGCTCTCAATACTGTCCACCGTTAATTCTATTGGAATTTTAAAAAGTTAAACATCTTCATGCAGTTTGTATCTTTAGATATTAAAAAAGGCTTTTGTGGATGGAAAAACCCATGCGTTTATCACCTACAGTGTAACCTCTGACCTAACATCAGCAGAAATTGAACAAAAACCTGACACAGAAGCCTAGCTAAAAATATGAATGCATTCCAGTGATGAAGCGCTAAATACTTGTACTCTAAATGCAGTGGTGTGTAAAGGACACGGTCAGGGAGGGAGTCATCTGAAACTGTTCTCTGTGAGGGGCCGCTTAATTATATCTCCCCCTGCTCAGACCTGCGTGTTCTCACATGGTCTACATAAGCGTGGGGTACAGAACATGAGCAGGGAGCGCTTCTATTTACTACAGCATGTTCATATTTACATACTGCGCATAAGAACGTGTATGCGCATGTTTCTGACTTGTATCACGCATGTGCCATGCACTGAGGCCTCTAATACCAAGCCACCTGTTAGTCCTGCCTTCTGTTTTACTTGCAAGCCGCGGTGTGCATCTGCTCTGCTGCGGCTCTACAGCATTTTCCACAGTAACCCGAGAGACTGGGAGCTTAAAGCACGGTGGACATTCTTTAATAATGAAGGAATACTCTGCTTACAGTTCAGTACTTGGTTTACTCGTGCTGTCTGGTCTGCGCTGCAGTTAGAACGCAGACAAACATTCATTATTCTTCGCACAGCAGCAAAGTGCATTAATAATAGCGACGTTTTCTTTGGTGTTTACGTCTGAGGCAGGCCGGTGTTGAGTGGGAGCTCTCAAGTACTTAGTGAAAGAGGCAGATTGATTGATAGTGGCTGGTCAGACGCAGGCTGCCCCTCACTGCTACTCCACTATAGCCACACGTGTTGTAATTGTAATATTGCAATTCATTTCAGGCCACAGAGGACAGATTATCCTGCCAGTGTTTAGCTCAGCTCTGCTGCAAGGCTGACGTCACACCGTGCTGCATTAGCCATCGTCACCACTGCAGTACCACACTGGACCCCTCTCTCTCCCTCTGCCTCTCTGTTATTCTCAGGCCCACACCAGACCTTGTTCCATTCACATCCCCTGCCTGTTTTAGTTTGCTTTTTCCATTTTCCCCGTCAGTTTTCATGTCTCCGCGTCTCCCTCTGTAGCGTATACTGTATCATTGGCCCCCCTCTCTTTCTCTCCACCTCTCTCCAGCATCTTCCCACCCCCTCTTCCTGTCGCTGCTGCCAGTACCCCCGCGTACAGTAGATTTGGCTGCTAGACGCACTCCCTCTGCTTTCTGTGCCTTTGTCGCTTTATAGATAAAACATCAAAGCACATCCTGCTTAGAGAGGAAAAGGATTTCAGGGACATTTACTTGCTCTCATTTTCTCCCCCTTAAATCCCATCTCTGACTCTTCATTCCTCTTAATCCCCATTTTTCCATAGGCGCTTTCGTAGCTTCTCTCAGTCCATTTCACCTGCTATACCAAACGTCATTTATATTTTATCATTATTCACTTTCCTCTTCACTCCAAAGATCGGATGCTTTAACCGCTTTTATATCATATTGTCTTTGCTGCATCCCAGCCCCACCTCCGAGGCTGTCAAGCTTTTGAAGCCTGAATTGATGGCACATCTTCATCGATTTCTTAAGATGTGACACCGAAGGTCACAGGGAGAGTGGAAGTATCAAAGCTCGAGGGATGGGGAGTTGCAGAGAGGCAGAGGAAACTAAGAAGAACAGCAGCAAAAAAGTGTGGACTGCATAGAGAAGAAGGAGCATTGAGTATTTCTGCTGTCAGTTGTTCGTGGAGTTGTTGGGCTTCATCCCCTTGTCTAATTGCAGGGCTTTGGGTAGCAGCAGCCAGAGGAGTTGGGTTACACAGGCGGAGCTATATCTGCTTTTCTGTCATCACCAATCAGGATGAGGGCTATATGGGTAACTATCATTGGCAGTTAATACCTCAGGCTTACAGAGGCATCCTGAACACGTCCCAGTGGTCCACTTGCCTCAAAGAAGCATCCCATCCCGCAGAGTCCCTGACATGTACCTGTCACGCGCCTCATGTTGGTCCCTTAGCTTCGTTATTGACATAATGCAACCTACCTAATCCCAGCAGGCCCCATGCTTGCGCATACACATGCACATACAGTCACACACACAATCTTGTATCACTGTCTTAGTGAGGAGCTTACAGGAACTATATTTGTGCCCTGACACCTCATTCAATTTCCTTTGATTTCATTTGAAGCTGACATGCACATGTGTATCTAGACTCCAAGGGTGAATGCTGATTTTGCAGACCCAGTGTCTTAAGGAATTATTCACATATTGGATGCTTCTGTAGCCATGCAGAACGTTTGTTAGTTTGACAACGAAGGAATGAGACTCAGCAAAATAACATCCTGTCACACTGGCCAAAAAAGCCCACTTATACCCGCTAATGTCTGGCTTTTGTGTGCTGAATGTAAATTATCAGGATTTACTCCTGCGTCAATTAACTCTGCAGTAGTCACAGGTATTTATCGCCTCTGGCTCAGCTTTTTCAAACAAGTTTAATGTCTTCTGGATGTAGTCTGAGGTATATGATCTGCTGCTTTCTACTGTTCCCTGTTTTTTTTTTGGCAAATTTGTGATGACAAACAGGACAGAATTGTTGATTATTAGTGGGTTTCAAAAACCACCTGAGACAGTTGGTACAGCCTGTAGTTCATTAAGCAGTAAAGCATTAACATACGCAACAAAAGTCATGTTTATATGCAAAGCTCAGAAAAAAAAAATATGTAAAAGTGATATAAATGCCAACTGCTTCTGTAATGTCTTTAGCTTTGTCTTTTTGGTTTTAAAAAACACAGTGCAGAAATCGTTGCATACGTTGATTTTACTTTTTTCGATTCACTGAAAATGAAACTTGTCATTTTAGACAATAAAGTTTATTGTTAGACTGTAAGATATCCTGCCTCCATTACATATATTTGTCAAGTGTTTGAGGGATCATTGCAAAAAATGTGTGTGTATATTGGCCGATATATCGATATTGTATTTTTCTACTCAATAGTATTGGTGGGGTAATTTAAACTCTACACCTCTACAACCTAAACTCTACACCCATACAAATGACTGACGCAAATGTCCACTCCTCTTCATATTTCCCATTTCCTGAGTTTAAACTGATCATCTTAGGCAATCACACAAGGACAAGCAGGCAAACTCACACTCACAGGCACAAACTCTTTTTGATTTGCTCCATTTTTTTCTCTCAGGAGCTGACTGTCAACTGTCACCGGGCGCCCACAGGCCTCCAGCCCATTTCAGATAATCCCACCACTCAATAATCATCATCAGCTTGGCAGGCCAGTTCAGTGATTACACCAGTAGTGAAGGAAGACGAGAATATACTCGAGGCTAATCTTCCCCAACAGCTTCATCAGCACATCAGACCCGCAAACCATCAGCTAAACAAGCCATTTACTGCATTACACCGAATATGCAGGGTGCCAGAATATATATTTCAGAATTTGTGAGTAGTTATTGTAGTATACTTGGGGTCAAAGAATGTGTGTGTGGGGGGTTCATTTAATTTAAACATATTGAGCTAGGGAAGCCCACAGAGCACCCTTGGTTATAAACCAAGCTCCTGCTACAGTATGACATCCTCACCTGAAAGCTGCCCAGCTGGTCACTTGATAGCTCAAATGGAGATCATGGGAGTTACTATAGGTGCTTTGTCAGGCTGCAAATATTGTTTTTTCTTGATTAATCATTAATTCTTTGAGCATTTGGGAATGCCCCTGTCTGGTCACAAATCTCTCAAAGAAAGGGCAACTCCATGTCAAGACATTTACCTTTTGAGGGTTAAAATGGGTGCAAGATTTGGTTAGGGTTCACTTCACTGATCTAGGATCACTTACTGGCTATCTGACATCAGCTCATATGGCTGTCTGGAAGACAAAGGAAATAAAATGAACTGACACGGTGAACAGAATGAAATTTTTTGTTAAAAATGGAGATCCATGACTTTTAACGTAAACCTTTGACATGTCTTGTTCTTCTGCCAGAGCCAGGCAGAGGCCCACTATAAGGGGAACCGTCATGCTCGGAGGGTGAAGGGGATCGAGACATCCAAGACAGCTCGTCTCCAAGATGGCGACAAACAGCACCCTCCCCCTACTGCTTCACCCACCCCACCTGGCCCCTCGCCATCCAGCCCTGAGCCTGATCCTAATAAGCAGGGTGAGCATCACCTGTGACATATGATGTTTCTCTCTCTCTCTCTCTCATGCACACACACACACACACACACACACACACACACACACAGAAATCTGTTACAGAATGGCACAGATGCACAACACAGCTGCTGTGTGAAGTGATAGAAACACCAGAGACGACTGTTGGCGTCTAATAAGAAATGTAATGTTAATATGATTTCAACAGAAGAGAAAAAATGAATAAACATTTGTTGATTGAGGAGTTCATCACACAGTCTAAAATTAAGCTGAACTATGACAATAGAAAAAAAAAGTACAGTAGTCATACACTAAGCCTTTGTCTAGCTAAGGTGTCACCACACAGGGGTGACCAGACCTGCTGGCAGGTCCAGATGAACCGACACAGCTGTGTGTTTGACCTCAAAGAGGCAGAGTTTCAAAAGCAGAACTAATGCAGGAAAATGCAGCATCATTATGCTCACATTTTTATACCATGGTATACCCATCAGGGTTAAGGGGTTTATTGTATTGTTGACTTTTCAGAAATGACTTGCTAACCTGAAAACTTTTTGCTGTTTACAGATGACATCCAATCCTGTCCCAACCCCAACAAGTCACCTTTGACCCCTAGCCAACTTCCAACACCTGCCCTGAGCTCAGCAGAGGCAGACTGTCCTCTCTTGCCTTCTGTCATCACACCTTTGCCATCCTCTCCCTCCCCCTCTGTGGCCCTCAGCATCCTCCCTGTGGATCCAGCAGCGGCTGCTCTTCCTGACACCCCATCCCCAGCACCCAGCCCTTCTTCAGGAGAGTCAGAGGAAGAGAAAGCCAAGAAGCTTCTCTACTGCTCTCTTTGCAAAGTAGCTGTTAATTCCCTGTCACAACTGGAGGCACATAACAAAGGTAACTTCAACACAGCTTTGTCAGAGAGCACAGAGACTTGTGCACATGCTAGAGAGACATAAGCTTGACAAACAACAGCATTAAGCATTATGCACTCTTTGAAGCAACTTTAGACACTGACACCTGAGGCATTAGGAAAAGGCCCATTAGAAGAAATTCTGCACTTGTTCTGCATTTGGAAATTTGAAAACTAAAGCAGGTGCGTTAGTGCCACTCAGTGGTAAGGTTAAAAACTGCATGGTTTAACATGTTTTTGGAGTAATATTGACAAATGCAAATAATTGTCAAAGTCATGGCCACACTCTAAACATTACAAGGCAGCGATGTTGCTCTGATGCATTAAAATCTGAAAGGATGCAGTGAAATCACAATCCATGCATCCAGGGGACATGCACATATTTTATCTCTGACCCACTAAATTTACCTGGGACCCACTTAAATGACCACCTGTGGGTCCAGGGGACTCACTATATCAACAACCTAGCAACATCACTGGACGTTATATATCTGTACATATATCGGATATGGTTACATCGTGATATGGCACAAGTGCTGCTTTTAAAGGCTGCATAACAGTGAAGTGATGTCCCTTTCTGAACTTACGAGGCTTTTCTATTTGTACTCATACTCTTCTTCACACACAATCACATATTCAGTCATTGTATCCCCATTACTGATGATGATTGATCAGAAATCTCACTGTATTCATATTTATTGAAAACACCAATAGTCACACCTCCAATATTGTTGGAACATCGTTTTAAAAAGTAGGGCTTATCTG
The DNA here is from genome assembly GCA_900302685.1 of Spondyliosoma cantharus. Classification (NCBI taxonomy): domain Eukaryota; kingdom Metazoa; phylum Chordata; class Actinopteri; order Spariformes; family Sparidae; genus Spondyliosoma; species Spondyliosoma cantharus. Next base: position 24,047 of record OMLP01038734.1, on the reverse strand, counting down.
GTCAAAAATATTGTGATGTTAGATTTTGTCATTTTCAAAACACTGAGGTATATATCATATACATGCCACTAACTCCTACACACTGGACTCTTAAAGACTCCTCGTCCATGTTGGCCTAAAAACTAAGGTTCAAGGCTCTTTCTTGATATTGGAAACAGCAGTTGAGCACATGATCTCACTGAAAAGTAAATTCATTACTAAGTATAGTCCATATACCCCCAGTTACCTCCGTAGTATTATACCGTTTTCATTTTTTGTTTGCAGGTACCAAACACAAAACCATTCTGGAGGCTCGGAGTGGACTGGGACCCATTAAAGCATACCCGCGACTGGGTCCTAAACCCAGTCCAGAGCAAGGAGGGGAGCTGTCCTCTGACCCCAACACTCAGGAACGCACCTTCCACTGTGAGATCTGCAACGTCAGAGTGAACTCAGAGCTGCAGCTTAAACAGGTGAGAAACCCACACAAAGATCCCAAGGCCCGCTGTGAAGTTGTTTCCAACCAATCCCAATATTCAATATATCCAAACCAATCTGTCCTTCATAATTTTATGTTTCAGCATATATCTAGTCGGAGGCATAGAGATGGAGTCGCAGGGAAACCTAATCCTCTTCTCAGTCGGCACAAGAAGCGCACAGACTTCATGGTAGACACTCTTTTTGTTCCCACAGTCATATATCATAAGTCTTCCTGATAGAAAAATCATCATTTCAGGTTTCAACACTCTTCATTGCATTTATACTTAAAGTTGTGTCACAATCAGTCACTATTGTTTCTTGACCTTCTTAAAGGAACTTCCTAAAACTCTGGGGGCTGGACTTTTACCAAGTCCTCTGGCTGTTGCTGCAGCGATGGCAGCTGCAGCCTCCTCCAATCAGCTGGCACTACGTCCCCCTTGCCCGACCTCCCACCCTCATCACCATCACCACCTCCTACAGGGAACACCCCTCAGTCTGCTTAGGCCTGCCCCTGGTCCCATCCGCACCACGCACGGGCCGATCCTGTTCACCCCTTACTGATGGCGAGAGAGAGAGGACAGGTCGGGAAGAAGCACACTGTGAAGTGGATGTCTGCAACCTTGTGCCGTCAAGAGCCAAATCAGCTGGTGTGGCTTCAGCTGGTGTTTCAATGTGATAAAAACAGTGAGCAAAATAAAAATGACTCTTCATGGTGCACACTGTGGTTGTAGACCACTACTGTTACATTGACAGGAGAACCAGAGACAAATCTCAGACATTTCAGAGAGAACGTATGTTTCCATCCTTCCTAGTTTCCCTTCATCACTCAACTATCTGACAATTATTAAGCAGACTCTGAAGACAGTTTGAAGAGGAACTTAGAAACAAGATTTTATCAAGCATCCTTCTTTGAGCGTCCTGCTATCTGCAACTGACTATTTATGGTCGTCTAACATATGATCCACTGTATTTGACTCAAACCCTACCTCTCTTACAATATGTTTTAAATGTTCACCTTTGCAAGGATTCATTACATATCCAAAGCATCAATGTTATCAACAACATGCCTGCTGGGTTAGATTTAGTAGTTACCTCTAATGTTAGCTGGTATCATGCTGTAGCTGTCACAGTATAGTGGATTGTACCACTGTAAAGTTCTGTTTTAGTGGCCTATAAAGACAAAAAGGTACCAAGAATTGATGTACTGTTTCTGCAGTTACTGGCAAATATTTCTCTGTACTGTATGTCTACATTTTCACAGCTGGCCTACATGGTTGACATTTACCTCTATGGGACAGACACAGGAAGTCAAAGAGGAAAAGGAAAATAGTTGAAATTATATCTTAAAATCACTCACATCACATCACTCACCACATTTGTGGTTTGGCAAAGATGGAGATGTTGTGAAGAAGTGATTGCTACTGGTGTACTATGCAGCTATCAGTATTTATTCTTCAATCAATCAATTATAAGGTTGGAGTAAATAAAAAAAGAAGGAGGGAGGGAGTACTCATGCTGCATAGTTTCTTTAGTGAAGATCATGCATTTCCCTAAATGGACACTGACAACAAACATGCACCAATAAGTCCCACAAAGCACATTAAGTAATGTCCGTGGCGGACAGTCTACATGTATGTAAATGGCTTAAATACATTTAAAGTGACCATCCCTCACTTTGTTCATCTGCACCTCACTGTGCTAAACTGAAAGGTTTCAGCGTCTTAATGGAAAAGTTTCAACACTGTGAGCACAGCAGGACAATGGTTGATTTATGACTTTGACAGCAGGTATTTGCAAAACGTGCACATTTAATTACACAGACCACATTTTCACCATACATGGAGGGTGGAAAAGTGTGGGACAGAAGACACCAGCATTATGTTATAGAAGGAAGAAAAAAGGACCACATACACAGATGAGTAGTTGTATGCAAAAACTAACACAGCATTTTTGGTAGTATCGTAGGCCTGTAGTGGGATAAAAACATTTAGTTTGTCTGCTCTGCCTCGTGTGCTCCATGACCCTGAACTACCCCAGTGAAAACTGTCATGATGGCTTGTGAACCATTAGAAGGAAGCTTTAGGAAACGGAAACTGTAGCAATACTTTAAGCACTCCTGCTAACCTTTCTTGTCAACTGCAATAAAAAGAAAATGTCTACAAATGTATGAAATGTTATTTAGGAGAAGTGTGTTGAAACTGTAAATGTAGATTATTAAAAAAAATGAGAAAAGGTTCATGTTGGGGCTTCCTAATTGTTAAATTAAAACAAAAATATATATAAAATCATTAAACTGACTTTATGGTTGTAAGCAATGTTGATTGGTGATTTTTCTTTTCTTTTTCTTTTTCAAATGTAATAAGATATGACAACAATAAATTATAAATGTAACTGCTTGTACGACTAGTTTAGTAATGTGTTAATGTGAAAACAAAGTGTACGTTAAAGTTATTTAAAATCACTATGTGTTTTGACATACAGAACAATAAGTAATAGGTTACTTAACACATAACATACACTAAAGTATATGTGCATTTTCAAACTACTCATGATCAGAAGCTGATTAAGGTCTTACAGGCTAGTGTGCTGAGCAAACAAACATTAAGACATGAAAATGAAAAACTGCAGTGTCTGTAGAGGCAACTTAGAAAAGCTGTTCATTAAATTATGCAGTAACAGGAAGCCTGGCTATTAGCAAACAAAGATTACAGAAGATAATGACACATGCTACAGAAAAAATGACTGGTGGAAGTCATCAACTTAAAGGTGAGAAATTAAACATTGCATGTTTTTGTTTGTTTGAACACTGCTGTTGTTGGCCAAAGTGATTACATTCAAAATGACAAGGGATGAAGAGCTGGATGCTGGTCTGCCACCGTTTGGGTTTTAGGGTCAGGTAAAACAAGCAAAGACATCACTGTGGCCTATTAGGACATAACATAGGTATTCTAGACTAAAATATGAAGCAATTTGTAAAACCTGATGTAATCAAAATTGTGAGCAGCATTGTTCTAATTTAAACATCTGGCTGAGAGACAACAGATAATGCTGAAGTCTTTACTTTAAGTATTATTAACTAGTAACTATTAAATGTTTTTATTGGACAAGTGGACCAGTTTGGTGATGATGATGAAACTGATGTTGTTGCAAGTTTCTCCTCATTTATATTTTTTTTCATTGACAATGAACTGTATAGAATCAGGTGATTGATCTCTGTGTTCTGCCATCTTATAGAGTCTGCTGTGTCTGCAGTGGCAAGTTGTAGTGACTCAATATCTCCTGACAATAACAGCAGCATGGGTAGTTAGACTGATGATGTTAGACAGTTGTCAATAGTCTAGTTACTGATGAAGTTAACGTATATGGATGGTGATCTTGTTGTTGTTGTTTTTAGTCATTAGTTACAACAGTAGCCAAAATGGATAATGGAGAAATACAGAAATGACCATCCCCCACATTTCAAGGAATGAAGTGCTGTGTAATATAGTAACATTAACTTACCAGCTATCTGCCATTATCAATCAAGAGCTGCATCTCATCATTAGAGACCAGTTACATTCGTAAATAAATCATAAAAATATGATATGATATGAAATATTCAAGTTTATTTCATTGATCACCTGGTGATGAGCAACACAATGGCCAACTAAAGATACTCATGTAGGGCCAAAATACTATAGTAATAACATACTAGTAACAGCTTGTGTATTTATATTTCTTTTTTCCACTACTTTTGAAGCAGCTGCACAGGTTCTTTCTGATTTCATAGACATTATGTTCAAAACTAAAAGCACATAGAAAGTAAATGTAAAGATGAACATTGTTCAATTCATTCAAACTCGCAGGAATTGGAAAATTGCAAATGCTGACCAAAACAAACTCTACAAATTTTGTAGGGAGATACCACTGCAGTGATAGTGACTTTTATGATTCTGGTATATGATGTTTTGCTATAATTTAAGAAAACTGGATATCTGTAAAATAATCTCTCGTGTTGTTTCCTTCAGTGTTGTGCTTTGTAGTTTGTTAACCAATTTGCTTCCTGTTTATTAGTTGACAGAATGAACCACACCAACCAAACAGAGGACGATGTCTTCTCCTGCATCAATCCTTCAGTCATTGGCTACCGCTACTTTGCTGTGCTGTGGGGATGTGCTGTGACCATCATAGGTACGGTGGGGAACCTGATGACCATTCTAGCCTTCACCATAGATCCTCATCTGAGGACGCGCTTCAATGTGCTCATCGTCAACCTGGCTCTAGCTGATCTCCTGTACCGCACCATACTGCAGCCCATCTCAGTTGACTCCTATCTACACCTCAGATGGCGCACTGGTCATCTGTGGTGCAGAATCTTCACCCTGCTCCAGTTCCTCTTCAACTGTGTGTCCATTATCACCCTCTGCCTAATAGCAGGAGGCAGATATCTACTGGTGGCAAAGAGGGCTGTGTTTGACGGTGTCTTCTCTGACCTTGGTGTTTCTTTACTCATCATCTCAGCATGGGCACTAGGCCTGGTCAGCCTTGGCCCACTATGGTCTGGTTATGGGTTTGACCCAAAGGTGTGCTTATGTACTATCGACCGGAAGACGTACCATCCCTTACCCACCATCCTGATGTGTTTCTACTTTTTTGTTGGTCTGGGATGTGTAGGTACATTCTACCTCCTCATCTACAGACATGTTCGGATTGCATCACAAGCTCTACTCCGCTATAGGTTCAGCCGCCGATCCTCCAGGAAAAAAACAGCTTCTTCAGCACAAGACACCAATGACAGTGGAGGGGACAGCAGTATAGCCAACACATGTAGCTGTGAGATGAGCAGCCAGGCAGAACTAGCCCCAACTATACATGAGATCAATAGTGAAAAGTCCCCTCAGTCTGCTACATCCGAATCAACAACCAAGTCTCCCCCTGACATTGTTACTACATCACCTCCATCCACACCTGCTCCCACAAATGCAGCCTCCTTGTCCCACTGCACAGCCTCAGGAGATGATAAGGAAATGAAGCATGTGACACGCATGTGTTTAGCTGTTTTCCTGGGTTTTGTGTTCTGCTTTGTCCCCTACCTGTTGATCAACATAGTTGACAAACATAACTGTGCCCCACGGGTTGTGCACATGTTCTGCCTAAACCTCACCTGGCTCAACAGCTGTATCAGCCCTGTGCTCTATGCGGTATATGTATATGAATGAGATCTGCGATGTATCCGACATACTGCAGTTTATTTTGTTTGCAGGTCAAACAATTATGTTTTGTTCTGGGCAGGATTTAAAGACAATTACAGATAGTTAAAGTGAAGCTCTTGCCAAAATGCAACCTAGGCTTTTTTTGTGAATGTACCCGAGTCAATGTAAAAGCATAATCACGATGAAACAGCGACTTTTAAGATTTACCGTATTTTCTTTTTCATGCCAAACTCATTTTCAATGGGAGTGCTACGGGCAACTTTATGATAGAATTAAAATTGCTATTTTTAAAAGACTAAGAAGGCTCGAAACAACATGAAACTTTGCTCGTAGTATCACCAGGGTCTCTACACATGAACATGAGCATTGAGAACATTGTTTGTGCACACAGAGTTTACTAAAAAGAAAGTTTTCGATCAACTCACGTAGAGACCCTGGTGATACTACTACTACGATTTTGATGCTATTGTGAAGTTGCCCGCAGCACTCCCATTGAAAATGATTTTGACCCGAAAAAAGAAAATACGGTAAATCTTAAAAGTGCCTTAGTTATGCTTTTACACAAAGTTTTGACTCAGGTACATTCACAAAAAAGCCTAGGCTGCATTTTGGTGAGAGTTTGACTTTAAGTCTGTAAAATGGTCAAACATAAGAAGTGGCTTGATGAACATAAATCATCACTGAACTGGAATAAAACTCGTAAGGACTATCAAATTAAATTCATAACACACAACTAACTTACTTGGAAACCTCATGTAAAATATGTAAAGAGAAAAGATGTAAATGAGTTGTTGTTATAAGCAAAGCAAAGGACAGTTTAGATTTTGCTTCACTTCATATTTTGTTGTGTTTGCTTATTCTTCCATATTTTGGTTACTGGACACAGGTGTGGGGCACCAGGTTTACTGTATATACGTAACCTTTTTTTTTTTAGGGAACAGAAACTGGAGCAAAGACAAATCATCTGCTAACATTTGTTGTTAATCGCACCAAGAAGAAAAATGTCTACAAATGTACGAGTTGTTATTCAGGAGAAGTGTGTTGAAATATAAAAAA
>OMLP01038734.1:4033-17320 GCA_900302685.1 Spondyliosoma cantharus | reverse complement strand
GGCACCAGGTTTACTGTATATACGTAACCTTTTTTTTTTTAGGGAACAGAAACTGGAGCAAAGACAAATCATCTGCTAACATTTGTTGTTATTCGCACCAAGAAGGTTCAGGATAAGTGTGTTGAAACATAAAAAACTGAGAAAAGGTGCATGTTGGGGCTTTCTAATTAATAAATATAATGGTTGTTTGTATAGTTCAGTAATGTTATAATGTTGGTACAATGGTACACAATGAGTATGAGTATGAGTAATGGTTAAAATATTTCAAATCACTGTGTGTTTGGATATACAATACAGTTTAGTAATAAGTGACTAAGGCTGGGTTGTTCTAAGATTAGTTCTAATCAGAGTTTAGTAAAAATAGGTTTTAAATGAATAAATCCAGATTTATAATTAAGCAGAGCTCAAAAAATCATCTCTGCTTAGTAAAGCAAAGTTCTATATAAACCAAAGTTAAACAGAGTTGAATCAATGTGGAGATGCTAGTAAAATTAAAACATTTATATATAATCAAACAAATGTGCGTGCTGAGGGGCCCTGGTCAGTAAAGGAGGGGACAAGTGTTACCTTTCAGCCGCTCTGTATATCTTAATAACATTTGAAATTTTTTGTTAGTTAAAATAGGTCTTTATTGTCATTGTCACAGGTACAACAACATTTAAAGTGCCCTCCAGTCAATGCATCATTCAGTGTTTAAAAAAGAATAAATAGAAACATATAGCAGCATACAAAAACACACAGTCATACACACCCAGCCATTGCATAAAAACAGTATGAACATACATCTACAGACATGTATATTTTCTATCATTGCATTGATCCATTTCACATTCAGATCCATTGCACATTATTTTGTTGCTGCATTGAGGGCGGTTATTGCATTTGGATAAAAACTGTGTTTGAGTCTATTTGTCCTATTTAATTTATAATTTGTTTTAATTGATCTGTACCGTCTGCCTGAAGGCAACAGTTCAAACAGGGAGTGACTGGGATGGTGGGTGTCCTTTGTAATGTTCTGGGCTTTTTTGAGACAACGGGAACTGTGTAGTTCTTCCAGTGTGGGGAGAGGGCAGCCGATGATCTTTTGGGCGGTGTTGATGACCCTCTGGAATGCTTTCCTCTGAGCCACTGAGCAGCTGGTGTACCATACGCACTTGCAGTATATTAGTATGCTCTCGATGGAGGCACGGTAAAAGGACATCAGCAGTCTTTGTGTGATGTTATTCCTCCTGAGTATTCTGAGGAAGTACATTCTCTGCTGGGCCTTTTTCAGCAGCTCAGAGGTGTTCACACTCCAGGATAGGCTCTCCTCAATGTGGACTCCCAGGAAGCGGAAGTTTGCCACCCTCTCAACACAGTCCCCGCTGATTAATGATGGGATCTCTGTTTTCTTTCTCCTGTAGTCTATGATGAGTTCTTTGGTCTTTGAGGTGTTGAGGAGTAGGTTGTTGGCGCTGCACCATGTTGACTCCCTCCCCCCCGCTCAGATTCTTTGATAATGCAGCGTGCTTACAGACGCTCCTCTGACTGCTAGTCACAGCCATGGACCAGCCCGCTGCTTTGTGATGTCTTCTACTCAAGACTGACAAGGACACACTAGATATAGACCCAAATGCACAAACCTGAGACAGTTTATGTTTATGCAAAGCAAAAATAATAATTAAAAAAAAAAGGGATCAGGCATAGGCATAAGTCAGTTACACAAAACAGGGTCAGAAACACTGAGGCCCTGCACACACGCATGTGGGTATTTCCTATGTTTCTTCTGACCGCTTCAGCCTTCCGTACACTTCAGGTCACTGAAAACAAAGCTTTTGGAAAATATCCAGGGTGAAGATATTCAGAGCTGCCATTTTCAGTGTTTTATGTGTAAAAAAGAAAACTGGGGTTTTCATTGGCTTGTCTCCTTTGTATGGCAGGCTTCTGACTGGCCAAATATGGCCTTAAAGTAGAGGTTATATCACCACCTAGTCCGTTGGAGTGGGCAGAACAGCCTGAGTTTTGCATTTTTTCATGTGGACAGAGTTTTGTTTTAACTGGATGAGGAAAAAAAACAGTAAAATTCCTGTATATGTGTGGACTAGGCCTAACAAGGCTATCACTGGGAGAAATGCCGGAATGCTTGCTACAAAAGCTGAAGATGAACTGGCAGAGAAGACAGGGAGCACGCAGACAAGCTGGGAGGTGAGGATAATGAGACACAGGTAAAACACATCAAGAAAGGGGGGGACAATCACAATGGCAGGAAAACACACAAGGGCAGGAACGGATCTGAAACAAGAGGAGAGTGAGACACCAAAATAAAACAGGAAACAGAACGAGAAAAACAAAAGAATGACGTTGATCCATTCGTCCTAACAGTCAGTAACTAATTGAGATGGTACCTTGATAAAAAGAGAAAACAGCGGAGACGGATAACAGGCAATCTCTCATCACCTTATTTGCTTGCAATGTTTGCAATCCAAACATTGTGATGGCACCCGGACAGACCAGATCAACCAGTTCAACATGAAAATGGTTAGCAGATATATGTTGCCAATAAACTTAGAGGAGGAAGAAGACTTCTGCCATCTGATGGTGTTTGTTGAGCTGGGGTACAGGCTAGCGAAGTGGAGAGGATTTGAGAAAAAGCTCAGTCTAATTGAGGGCTGACTTAAAAAGTGTATACAAAGTAGTCAATACTACTGAAAGTGGTGTTTAAGATGTGCTGATAACCCTAACTGCTTCACACAAATTTTGTTTGCCTCATTTTTTTCTTTGTTTCTTTTGTGAGAACTCGAATATAAAAATTACAGAGAAAGCCCATCCTTATTATTTATTTTATAATATTATTTCTCTCCATTATTATTTTTGTTTTCAGCTGAAGAAGAGGAACATATTAAAATTGTGTTATAGGGAACTACTCTCAGGGAACTCAAATACCTGCCTCCTGTGTTGTTTCCTTCAATGTTAGTTGACCAATATGATTCCTGTTCGTTGACAGAATGATGATGAACTACACCAACCAAACAGAGGACGACCTCTTCTCCTGCTATAATCCTTCAGTTGTCGGCTACCGCTACTTTGCTGTGCTGTGCGGATGTGCTGTGACCATCATAGGTACGGTGGGGAACCTGATGACCATTCTAGCCTTCGCGATAGATCCTCATCTGAGGACGCGCTTCAATGTGCTCATCGTCAACCTGGCTATAGCTGATCTCCTGTACTGCACCATACTGCAGCCCATCTCAGTGGACTCCTATCTACACCTCAGATGGCGCACTGGTCTGGTGTGCTGCAGAATCTTCGGCCTGCTCCTCCTCCTCTCCAACTCTGTCTCCATTATCACCCTCTGCCTGATAGCAGGAGGCAGATATCTACTGGTCACAAAGAGGGCTGTGTTTGATCGTGTCTTCTCTGATCTTGGTGTTTCTTTACTCATCATCTCAGCATGGGCACTAAGCCTGGTCAGCCTTGGCCCACTGTGGCATGGTTACATGTTTGTGCCAAAGGTGTGCTTATGTAGTATCGACCGGAATACTTACCATCCCTACCCCACCATCCTGCTCTTGTTTTACTTTTTTTTCAGTCTGGGATGTGTTGGTACATTCTACTTCCTCATCTACAGACGTGTCCGGATTGCATCACAAGCTCTACTCCGCTATCGGTTCAATTGCCAATCCTCCAGGAAGAAACCAGCTTCTTCAGCCCAAGACACCAATGACAGTGGAGTGGAGAGCAATATTGCCAACACATGTAGCTGTGAGATGAGTATCCAGGCAGAACTAGCCCCAACTATACATGAGATTAATAGTGAAAAGTCCTCTCAGTCTACTCACAGCTCTGCCATGGCCGAATCAACAACCAAGTCTCCCCGTGAGATCAGTACCGTCACTACATCCTCTTCACCCACACCTGCTCCCACAACTGTAGCCTCCTCGTCCCACTGCACAACCAAAGGAGATGATAAGGAAATGAAGCATGTGACACACATGTGTTTAGCTGTTTTCCTGGGTTTTGTGTGCTGCTTTGTCCCCTTCCTGTTAATCAATATAGCCGATGAACATAGCCGTGCCCCACGGGTTCTGCACATGATCTTTAGAAACCTCACCTGGCTCAACAGCTGTATCAACCCTGTGCTCTATGCTGTCATGAACAGACAGTTTCGACAGGCCTACCATGTGCTGCTCACCAGGGCTGCTGCACCGTTCATCTGCCTGTGGACCTGGTGGTCGTCTCTTTGAGGACCTGACCTCATGCAATTGAAAGACAGACATATGTAACATATTTTTCTTCTACCCTGTAGTACGAATCTGTCTATCAAAATTGTAAATGTATTTTTTGGCACTTTGAGCACCACAAGCTAAATGCCATCTAGTTCAGATATCAAATCACTGCAGCTCACACTGAAACAATCTAGATGGATAAATAGCACTACAGGTAAGAAGAAAAAAAATATTTGGGATTTTTTTTGCAAATGCCATTGTCATTCAGCCATTGTCAACTCTTGCTGTTTTCGTCTGGGTGATTAATTTGAAGGGCAGAGATTGGGAAGCAAAAGGAGAAGGAACTTTTTTCCTTCAAATTATCAATGATGTAAGATGTCAAGGTATGAACCAAACACAAAAATGTTATCAAGCTAAATTTGAGGAATTAAAAAAATGTATCCTCCAAATTTCATGTAAATAGTTTGAGCTTACTGTATATGAAGGTATGTGAGGGAAGTTTTCACAACAAATATAGCAAATTACCATTTTTTTTTGTGATGTACATGGTAGGTTTACTACTACTATGAGTAGGTGAAGAGGTGTTAACGACACAGTAACAATAACAGCCAGAGTTATAACTTTCTTTTTATTCCTCCCTTGTACCTGAAATGTTCTGTAACACATCTGGAGGCTTTAAAGTCAACCTCTTTATCACTTGACAGTCACCAGGCTTTCATTTCATTGTGAAGAGGAACTGATAAATACATTTCTGTCAAGTAACCTCCAATTTGCAACACATGACTCTGAATCTGTCTCAAAATGTTTTTAATGTTATTTTCTGTGATGGTTCATTACATAAGCAGAGATCAGTATGAACAGACAATGCTTAATAGGTCAGACATAGAGGCTGCATACACTTTAGCTCTCTGTTTGTGACCTAATGGGATTAAATTACTAACAATTTCAGTAGTTCTGCATTTGCTGACATTTCCACACTTGGGCCTGTACGTAATGGTCTATATTTACTCCTGTGCAACAGACACAGGAAGTGTATGTGGAACAGCAAAAGGTTCAATTATCACATTGTGTTTTAAAGCATTTAGTCACATGTCACACTAATTCATTATCATAGTTGCATTGAAAAAGTAATTTGAGCCACTGGAGCTATGTTTATTTTTTGTTATGGGCAGGATTTAAAGACAGTCACAGGTAGTACATTATGTGAAATGGTCAAACTTAAGAGGTAGTTTGATGAATGTTAATCATCCAAGAATTGGAATAAAACTAAATTTACGTTTTTTGGTAATCTCAAAAAATTATGATAAAATCATAGTTGGTGTTCTCATTGAAACCATGTATGCAGCTACATTTTTGGGAGTGATAACAGACAACAAACTTACTTGGAAATATCATATAAAATATATAAAGAGGAAACTGTAAATGTGTTGCTGTTTTGAACAAAGCAATGGACAGCTGAGATTTTGCGTCATCCTCACATATACCTGTGAAACCTTTTTTAAGGAACAGGAAACTGTAGCAAGCACTTCTGTAACCTTTTCTTGTTAACTGCAATAAAAATAAAATGTTTAGTAATTTATGTATTGCATGAATGTGTGAACTATTATCTAAAGGTGTGTAAAAAAAAAAAAAAAGTTCATTTTTGAGTCATCAAGTAATGGTAATGACACTTTGAGATTGCAGGACGGGTCAGCCAACCATCCCAAAGCACCATTATTTCTAAATCAACTTTTCTTATAAACAGCACCTTTAAGTGGACTGAACTGTAAATGTAGATTTTTTAAAACATGAGAAAAGGTAAAAGTTCTAATTGAAACTGAAACTGAAATCGGGCGTTTGCAAGATTATATAATGTTTTCCCTAAAAACAACACGTTGATGGTACAGGGGAATGAAAGCTGATTGTACACATTCACAGTGAAGACAAAAAACAGATGTTAGCAGGTTTTAGTGGATTGTTTGGCCAATATAAAAGGACTATTGAAGATACAAGTTTTCAAGGCTAACATTGTAATGTATGAGATATGAAAACAATAAATTCGAAATTTAATTGGTTGTATGAGTAGTTCAGTAATTTGAATTTGAGTATAAAGTGTGCTCACTGTGAATCATTTTCAAATATTTCAAATCACTATGTGTTTGTATATATGGTACAATATAGTAATAAGCTACAGAAGGACATAACAAATATGCTAAGTGTATCTGCACTTATAAAGTTTAGGGCACTGAGTAAACAAACATTAGGCCATGAAAATGAAAGCGTCTGTAGAAGCAACTAAGAGAAAGAGGATGTCCTTAAAATTACACTTTAACAGGAAGACTGACTGGCAGCAGATGAAATCACTGAATACCCTTCACCAACTACTGGAGGAAGTCATCAACTTAAAGGTGAGAAATTTAATGCTGCAAATTATAGTAAAGTGATAGAAGACAAATTACTGAATGCTGTTTGCCATCACTTGTGTCTTGAACTGTTTGTCGAGTAAAACAAGCAATTTAAAAACATCACCCTGGTGTATTAGTTTATGTGATGGGCAGTTTAGACTAAACGATTCAAATGTTATCCTAATTGTGAGCAGCAAAATGTTCTAATGGCAGCATCTACAATTTACTTAGTTTAAAGAGAGACAACAGATCAGGCTTCAGTCTTTCACTACAGTTATTTTAAAGGGATAGGCATGACAATCGAGTGCTCCATTTGCACATCAGGACTGGTTCAGGACTAAGTATAGTGTAATCATGTTTTTTTTTTTATTTGTAAAACACACACATACACAAATAAATACACACATATATATATTACATATACAGTGGTGGCCAAAAATATTAGAACACTTTGCATATTTAAAAGATTTCAGTTGTTTATGTTGAAATGGCCATTAAAGTACCCATGAAACAAATGAAATATCTACAAAGTCATCATTATGCTCTATAAACCATAGAATAGAGCCTTCATAAGGAGATTTAGGTCATTTTCCTTAGAAAAAACATGCTAGGCCTATTTCACTGTCACACAATCGTGTTCCTTAAAAGAAGAAGCCAAATTACTTGTGAAATCATTGTCAGGTGTGATTGTGGTTAAATTGATGGTGATGCAAGAGTCTTAGGACACAGCGTGTGCAACTCTTTTGAAGGCATATTCTGCTCATTAAGTGATTGGTAAAATCAGGGTTTTGTCACTGAGGCCACACCACCAATTGGTATAAATTCAAAGCCTTGAGACGTAGTCTTGAAGCAGCATGTTGCTCTTTGAACATGGCTACTGTGAAGAAGGAGCTAACGAGTGAGCAACAGGTTCGAATAAAGGACCTTTTTGATACTGGCTAGAGGTTACCGCCACATGCAGTCCAAGCACTGTAAAGTACACAGACAAGTGAAGCATCTCAAAATTCTCAGTCTTAAGGACCGAAGAAAGACCTTATGAGAACTGCGTGAAGAGGTCAACACCACAATGACTAATGGTGCAACAGTGTCTTCAAGAACTGTGCTGGGAGAAAGAGGACTGGTTGACAGAGTAGCAGCAAAGAAACCATTACTGAAAGAGAAAAATAGAGTGAAACGCCTGCAATTTGCAAAAGAACACAAGAAATGGACAAAGGAAGATTGGTTTAAAGTGTTGTTGACTGATGAGTCCAAGTTTTGGCAGTTTGGCAACAAGCAAAGAGTGTATGCTCGGTGGAGGGAGGGGGAGAGATATAAAAATGAGTGTCTCTTGCCAACAGATAAACACGGAGGGGGTAGTATTATGGTGTGGGGCGCCATTTTGAGCCTCAGGAACAGGTGACTTGGTGAAATTTGATGGCATCATGGATAAGAAAGTATACCACAACATTCTGGTGAGGCAGGGAGTACCATCTGGGAGTCGTCTTTTTGGGCCTGGATTTATTTTCAGGACAATGACCCTAAACATTCGTCTACCTGCGACAGAAGGAATCTGCTGGAACATTGAAAATAATGGACTGGCTCCCTCAATTGTCCGGATCTCAACCCCATGGAGCAAATTTGGGGTGAGTTGGAAAATATACTGGACAGATCTATTGTGCATTCAAAGGAAAGTCTTTGGCTTGAGTTCTAGAACTCATGGGATAACATTAGTGTTGAAGTTCTCAGGAAATATATTGACACTATGCCAGAGAGATGTGCTGCTGTAATTTATGGACATATCAAATATTAAAGTTAAAAGTGGATGAAAACAGTAGGACTCAGTTCATATGATATTTGTTGTGCTCAGAGCATCCATCTGCATGTTTCATGAACATAATTACATTTAATCATGTTTTGGAGGCAAAAAAAGGTAAATATTTTCAGATCTGTCAGGTGTTCTAATAATTTTGGCCACCACTGTACATATATATACTGTATGTAAATGTAATGAATATAAATGTAAATTGACTCTATTCTATATCTAATGTTTTCAATTAAAAGGCCTGCACAGTCCCAGATAATATTCAACTTCTTTAGTCAGGCATTACTTGAGATCTCAGCTGGTATCAGTAGCAATACTGTGTAAAATGAGTTTTGAAACTGTTTCAAACATTCAATATTTATATTTTTCAGTATTTTTGACAACACTACTGCTGACAGTGATGTTTAAGATGAGTCACTGTGTTTGTTTTTTAAGTACTAAAAAGCCCATCCCTATCATTTAACATCTTTATTGGACAAGTGGGCCAGTTGATGATATTGACAAAGCTGTTCCACCAGGACCACTTTTCTCCATTGTGATGTTGGTTTTCAGATGAAGACGAGGAATATAATAGAATTATATAATAGAATTACTCGAGGAATGCAAATATCAGCCTCTTACGTTGTTTTCTTCAGTGTGGTTCTTTGTTGTTTGTTGACCAATTTGCTTCCTGTTTATGAGTTGACAGAATGAACCACGCCAACCAAACAGAACACGACCTCTTCTCCTGCTACAGTCCTTCAGTTGTCGGCTACCGCTACTTTGCTGTGCTGTGGGGATGTGCTGTGACCATCATAGGTACGGTGGGGAACCTGATGACCATTCTAGCCTTCGCCATAGATCCTCATCTGAGGACACGTTTCAATGTGCTCATCGTCAACCTGGCTCTAGCTGATCTCCTGTACTGCACCATACTGCAGCCCATCTCAATTGACTCCTATCTGCACCTCAGATGGCGCACTGGTCAGCTGTGGTGCAGAATCTTCGGCCTGCTCGTCTTCCTCTCCAACTCTGTCTCCGTTATCACCCTCTGCCTGATAGCAGGAGGCAGATATCTCATGGTGGCAAAGAGGGCTGTGTTTGACCGTGTCTTCTCTGACCTTGGTGTTTCTTTACTCATAATCTCAGCATGGGCACTAGGCCTGGTCAGCCTTGGCCCACTATGGCCTGGTTACGTGTTTGTGCCAAAGGAGTGCATGTGCTCCGTTCAACGGAAGACGTACCATCCCTACCCCACCATCCTGCTCTTTTTCTACTTTTTTTTCAGTCTGGGATGTGTTGGTACATTCTACCTCCTCATTTACAGACGTGTCCGGATGACATCCCTAGCACTACTCCGCTATAGGTTCAGCCACCGATCCTCCAGGAAGAAACCAGCTTCTTCAGCCCAAGGCACCAATGACAGTGGAGTGGAGAGCAGTGTGGCCAACAAATGTAGCTGTGAGATAAGCGGCCAGGCAGAATTAGCCCCAACTATAGATGAGATCAATAGCGAAAAGTCCTCTCAGTCTACTCACAGCTCTGCCACAGCTGAATCAGCAACCAAGTCTCCCCGTGATATCATCGCTATATCCTCTTCACCCACACCTGCTCCCACAAATGCAGCCTCCTCATCCCACTGCACAGCCTCAGGAGATGATAAGGAAATGAAGCACGTGACACGCATGTGTTTAGCTGTTTTCCTGGGTTTTGTGCTCTGCTTTGTCCCCTTCCTGTTGATCAACATAGCTGACGAACATAACCATGCCCCACAGGTTTTGCACATGTTCTGCCTAAACCTCACCTGGCTCAACAGCTGTATCAACCCTGTGCTCTATGCTGTCATGAACAGACAGTTTCGACAGGCCTACCATGTGCTGCTCACCAGGGCTGCAGCACCATTCACCTGCCTGTGGACCTGGTGGTCGTCTCTTTGAGCACTTGACCTCCACGAAGTGAAAGAGACAGCTCACCAAAAATAACATTTTTCCTTTAACCTGTAGTACAGGTCCTCAGTCTAGATTGTTTTGGTGTGAGATGACGAATTTGGAGATGTCCGCCTCCTCTGCAGTACAATGAAAGAAAATCCAACAGCAATGTCTCTTTCCAGAAACCATGAGCGGGTTACTCAAGATAATCTACGGACCTTGTAGTGAGTAGAAGCATGTAGTCATTTTTCTCATTTTTGAAACATTGTTGCCTCATCAACCGTGCTTCTGTCTTGACAACCACTTTCATAACTTGTCACGTGAGGTGACTGAGCAAGCAAACACCCCTGGCTGTATTTTGCTCATGTATACAGGCATGTGCACACATAGGGCCCAAGGGGTGCTTGAGCCCCTGACTTTTTTGCCTCATATTAAAAAGTGCCCTTTTTGTGTGTTCTTTTTTAATGAATAAATACATTCCTGTTGTGCAAAAGGATGTCAAAGAGAGAGAGAGAGAGAGAGACCGCTGCCTCATCGGGAACTCCGCCACGCACATATGAGAGCAACTTGAACCTTTGTGAGTTATAAATCCATTAACATAACTTCCTTGTGGGGGCCAACAAGTCAATGTGCTTAAATATGAGTCGTATTTCAGAAGAGCGCCCATTTGTGCTTGTTAAGCTAACTGCTTGTTAATGAGAGTTAAGAATAATCAAATATGACAGCTGTCTGTGTCGCTGTTTATCTTGCCACAAATCTTCAGCTTCTTTCAGATACTGAGTTTATTGTGACTTTGCTGTTGTAAACATTGCTGTTCCTACTAACAGTCACAGTAGTCATTTCTTGGTTTTGTCACATTTTTAGATGTGTAGCCTGTATTTCTAGTTTGCACTTGCCCTCCAATAAATAGCCTAATAATAAACCAGTGTTTTATTGCTTTTTTAAGAACTGCAGCTGAATTGCATGTCTTCCAAACCTCAGTAATGATAATGTGAAAGAAATGGCAATTGCATATCAGTCACAGCTACACGGGATACACAGCTAAGAAATTAGCTTTCTATAAGTACTTTGTTTATTAATTTTACATTTATTAATTAATCAATTAATCTACATATTGTGTTATTAAGGCCTGAAAAAAAAATTGCCGCCCGCTAAGCACACACACGTACTGTACTTTTCTGACTTTGAGCCCCTGCCCCTCTATAATCATGTGCACGTCCCTGCATGTACATGTCACAAAGTCACCAGGAGAAACCTTTTTTAGTGGCCCTGCTTGTAGACCAACAATCAGTTGGTCCCTCGGAGTAGGCTCCTGGCGGGCTGTCCCATCTGGTTCTGCCGCCCTCCATCGCTGAAAAGCTTCCCGGATACGAAGGCTGAAATCACTCTGTAATTCCCCGCTGCCTTGCCTTATATTAAAAAATTTCACACGAAGGTCAGCAGCAGATGAGGTCCCCCCATAGAGTCTGTTCAAGAAATCAAATATTTTGTCTGCTGTGTCCCTAGTTTGTTCATCAAGCAGCTGGATTTCCCGTTTAGCATCCCCTTCTACAGCACTGAGAATAAAATCAATTTTTTGTTCCTCTGTGAGACTCTGAGCCCTAAGAAGGGTTTTCATCTGATTGGCCCAGTCCCCATATTTAAAGACATCACTCTTACCATTAAACTTTGGGGCCCAAGGTACACCCATAAACCATGGCCACACTGAATTAAAAGCCACTGGTCCAGGTGCTCCCGCTGCCTGGTTTTCAATACTCATGACTGCACACTTGTAACGCAGAGATCCTGCCAACAACGGCAAAAAGTGTCACAGGTTTCTTTACTCTCTGGTTAAACAAGTAAGCAGAGTCAGAAGCTCAATGAGGCAGTTTATTAATGCAGGCAGATTTGGTAAAAAACAAACAGTCAAAAGAAAAGATGGGGGTGACGAAGCGGCACAGTCCTTTAAAAGAGTCTTAACCCGAGGTCCAAAAGCTATCCAGCCAGTCTTTACTTCCCCTTGACTGCAGGTAAGCGGGGAACAAGGTAGAGTTCAGCCAGCGCCTCCTTTGCTGCTCCTGTTTCTTCTCTACTGTGTCTGTTGGATTCCCCCAGCCCCCGTCCTGCTCCACTTCCTCCTTTTTAATCTATTTGGGAAGGTGATTAGTACTTGCAGGTGTGCCAGGTTGCTGCAGGGGGAGGTCCTTCAGCCACACAGGAGAGAGAGACACTTCAAAACAGTGATTCACACACACACACAATTAAGAATGAATCAATACAGTGCAAAACACATAAAAGGTTTCTCCTGGTGACTTTTGCTGTGTCCCAATTCAGGGTCTGCACACTTCGGAGTGCGCATTTGAAGTGCGATTACGTCACAACGCTGCGTGAAGGGTGTCCCAATTCAAAGGGTTCTCCTAATGCACCCCACATATGCGCACTGCTTTTACCTGTTTTTGGAGTGTGCACCGATACTACCCTTTGTGGTCTCACATATCCCAAGATTTATTGCGCACCCTTAGAGTAGAAATAAATAAATAAATAATGGTGACCTCAAGTGGCGCAGATCTCACATTTAAATGTAAGTATTGGGTTTATACTTGGTTTTTACTCATTTGAACATCCAACGCCAGATATGTTAAACTTCAAGGGACTTTAAAACCTCAAAATGTCAGTTAAAATACGTTGGTAATGCTCAGCGTGATGCCTTTGGAAGTAAAGCCTTGAATAAAATATTGTTACTATTGTTACACGTTGTCTGTTCCATTCAGTATTTACAACTTAAGTACAATTTATAACAGCAAACGGCATCAAGTGCTACTTTTCAGGGACAACAAGGGATTGAATGTTTTCTTTTATTATTAAGGTCTAAACATTTACAACTATTTTCAAAATTACAGCATAAATAACTATTTACACATTATTATTAACTATTAACAAAAACAGTTATTATTAAAACAATCTTAAACAGTTACAGGTGATGGACAGTAACAGGCTGAGCAGGAGTCCCT
>OMLP01038729.1:0-11741 GCA_900302685.1 Spondyliosoma cantharus | reverse complement strand
CACTCTGGCTTGTTTGTATTTCTATAAACCAATCATAATTGGTTTGCAGTGACAGTTCCCCTCCAAAAGATTGTCTAGGCGGGGCTGGCATTAAAATCAGAGACATTATAAGAGAGAGACAGACCACTTGAGACATTTTGAATAGAAAATTCTTTTGCACCAGAGATTGTGGTTGTATGACATGTATTCTGCCCCTTCCCCCCAAAAGCCAATCGTCATATAGTTTTTATGTCTTGGTGACCATTAAATGTGAAGTTCTGGCTCTCTCCCCATTTCTTTATATAGGTCTTGGTCTTGTTAGCCAGAAATAACTGCTGGATGCTGGATGTGTAAATAGGCACGGTTTACTTCGTGGGTGAATATTTTCTTTTAGATTGGTATTTCTATGTAGCCCAGTTCAGTGGCTGTCACCTTTCTGTTGAGCTTGTTACAGAGCGGGAGGAGGGAGAGGACCGCAGCCAAGATACTTCTTGTTGTCTGAATGTATGAGTCCACCTGGAGACAAAGAAAAAGGGGAGGAAACATGAATCTAGCAACATACCACAGAACACACTAACACCTGAAATGTATCATTTCCTGACCAGTGCTCGGCTGCACCAACTCCTGACGGACACACTCTCTCCTATGTGTGATGAATGATAAAGTGACCATTAGGATGGAGAGACAGAGACATGGGAGCCATTAAATATCAAAGAGATGTTCATTAATCAGCAGAGCACACGCTATTCTTCATCCCGTCCTTTTGATTCCAACCTTTGCCTTTAGTACAAGGTGACCTAAGGCAGCTCATCTCCGCCCAAGATGCTCATTAATTCCCCACGGACATTCATTAATCTAATGCGAG
Organism: Spondyliosoma cantharus; assembly: GCA_900302685.1. Lineage (NCBI taxonomy): Eukaryota > Metazoa > Chordata > Actinopteri > Spariformes > Sparidae > Spondyliosoma > Spondyliosoma cantharus. Next base: position 10,897 of record OMLP01038729.1, on the reverse strand, counting down.
TTCGATAATGGTGTTGCTCTCAGATCACTCACAGATAATGCTGTAGCCAGTGATGAAGTAACATTGTTAGTCATGCTCTATCGTGGGCTTCTTTGTGGATTTGATGCTGTCAAGGCTAATTATGGAGAAAAGAAACTAAAGAAAGTCTGCTGTCTTCTGTGTGATGTTACTAATTTAACCAAAGAAAACCGACTAAAGGCAAACACAAATCATGCATTAATTTTTTGTGTAAACATGGAAACAAAGAAAAAGGGGATATACTAGCGTACCTTCTGGAAGGTGGCATTCTTGCCCTGTACAGGAGATTTGGCCCCCATCTGCAGCTGTTGGCACAATGCCACCAGTTTCTCCATCTCTGTTACCACCAAAGTCTTTTCCTCGTCAACCAGCTGGAACAGAGGGAAAGACGGAGAGAGAAGAGATGTCTGTCAGGACGACAGAGGTGTTTTATCATGGTGTTATCCAGGGGAGGCTGGGTTAACACGCACAGGCACTGATAGATTTATAGGTTTTTGGATTTATGATCTACACACATCACAAAAAGAGAAAAGGAGGATGAAATAAATTCAGGTTTAGTGTTGTTTGATGTAATCCATCAGCAACAGCTAGGTCATGATCTACTGCTTAAGTCTGTTATCCAGCTGAGTTAATCCCTAGATCTCAGTCACGGGGGCCATCAATCTTTTTCAGTAACATGCCACCGATGACCTAAAAACACAAGCGCTTATATTCAGGGCAGCTCTACATGAGTGACAGAAGTACACACAACCTCTTAAACCTCAATTAAAAATGCTCAAACTAATTTGCATAAAAAGCCTCATAATTTCAATGAGGGGCAGCGCAGGTGCGCTTTGAGTGTTTGGTGCCAAAGAACTATGGGAGTGGAGGGAGGGACTCCATTAGCACCAGTTTGTTTGATGTAATTAATCAGAAAGCGTGAGGCAAGTTGAAGAGCCAGGCCTCCTGATTATGAATAGGAGGTCGCTAGTCGACTCCCCCAACCGTCAGCCCTTCCATGCACGTGCACGAACATACACACCTGCAGATACAGCAGTGACAAATGGCAGTCGTTAATGGCTGTCAAGACAAGCTGTTTAATTAAACTTGGAGGACCCCAGGAAGAAGTTGGTGGAGGGCAAGAGGAAAGGAAGGCACCGAGGCTACATTTGTTTGTCAGCTCTCAACTCAGAGAGGAGAGGAAGAAGGTGGGAGTATGTGACAGCCTTAATTTCCTGCTCTCGCTGTGTGATTTATAAAGCAGACTTGGCACCATGGCATGCCAGAATGGGTGATATGGGTGCGCGTTTGTGTGTGCGTGTGAGAGGTGTAACGTGGGTGGGGGCACAGGTGCCAGTTTGTGTATGTGTGTGTCTGCATACAGATGGGTTAGTAGCCCACCCTGTGCAAAAGAAAATAAACTGTCTTCTTTCCTCATTGGCTTCATTTCACTTCTGTGCTGATTTCTACAGCTTCATGTGTTTATCGCTGAAAATTCTTCTGTACTCATTGCATTGCTACTTATAAAATCCAGATGAATCCAATGAACCCTGAGCTCATGTAGAAATATCCTGTGTATGGTGTGGTGAACCTCGCTCAATCCTAGCTTTATACCCGATTATGATGCCACCTGTTACCAGTAAACCTGTTTGTCTGTGGAAACCAGACCACTGTGGTAGATACATGTGCTGCATGCTCTACAAGGTGAGCTAACAAGGCATCAAAAGGGATTGGCAAATTATGTTTGAGTTTTGTCAGCAGCCCAATTATTTTGGAATTTGAGGTTGAACAAAAAGTCTCTTTCATTCGTGCTTAATGTGCAAATATATTTGGAAATGGCACTACGTCTTGTATTCATACTCTATACTAACATCACCAGACTATCCCCTAACTGCTGCTAACTGTACCTGCCACTAGCTAGTTAGCTTAGTTAGCTGTGCAGTGTCAGGACTGGGAGCCTGGGGTAGTATTATGAGATAGGATAGACCAGGGCTAGCTGGTTAGCATGCCAACTTAAGCAGATATCTCTGCATCACAATTTGTCTTCCTTTATATTCTGTTGAATTTATTTAATTTTCAAATGTCTGTGTGTGTTCAAGAGAGAGAATGTATTTATTAGTACACACCTGAGTTGAAAAAGTGTGGAGAGATGAGCACAGCTGAAGCCCCTCTTCAGAAAGAACCTGAACAGAGTCAGAAAGAAAAGTGAAAAAACAAAAGAATTTACACAAATACAAGCTAACTATAAATGTTTAAGTTCCTCCATTTCAAAGCCAAAGAAAGGACAGTCAGTAATTATGATGACATTTCACTTTTTCTTTGCTCTTTTTATCAGCATGCCTTCCCGTCTCTTTCCCCCCTATCGTTCCTTTTTCTCTCTTATCTCCACCGCTCGACCCAAATGCAATAAATCCTGGCCGACATTTTGCGCTCCAATTCTACAAATTACTGCACATTATGGACAATGATCCCAATTCAATAGGATACACTCCTCCGTACAACTTTGTTTGTTATAACTTCATGTGTCCAATGTGGCAGCATATTTCCATCATAATGATAAGTCCCAGTCACGTCCTATCAAAGAGGGAAGTGAATGAAGGGATGCTGGCATTTACTTTTGTAAGCTATTGATCTGTCCATCCCAATATCTCTTTAGTCTGAAGGAAAAAATAGATGCATTAATTTGCAACTTTGATTGTAACGGGAGGAAAACACAACAGAAGGTGGAGAGAGATTAGCAAATATGGATGCACAAACCTCAGCTTGATGAAACAGATCTAGTGTTGTTTTCAGCAGCCCCTCCCCTCTGGAGAATCAATAGGGGGAAACAGAAAACGAGGAAGGGAAACAGGGATGAGGAAGATGGATGTGGACAAAATACATCTACAGCAATCAACAAACACTAGATGAACTGCAACGATTTCATTGTCAGAATGAGTCATAGTCATGTCAACTTTGCCAGAGCCTCAAACTACGCCTGGCGCATATCGATGGCTGGGCGCTCTCATTAACACTAAGCCTCTAATGAGATTCATGTGGGTGGTTAAGAGGCTTTACAATGTTGAGCTCTGAAATGAATGTAGCAGATCAGCAGGCTGCAGATACAAAATGGGAGCACGTGTGCGTGCGCCCCTGTGGTGCTGTCGGGTTACCTAGTGAACAGGTGCATGTTGTAGGCCATGCTGGCCAGGCTCTGGCTCTGTCGGACGATGTCGTGCTCCTGCTCCTCCCATTTCTCCACCTCTGTGTCCACGTCTGAAGACAGCAGACGGAGCTCCAGGCCCAGCTTGGCCATGCTTGTCTGCTCCTGGAGAAAGGGACACACATTAGGGGTTGAAACAATTTGATTTGATTCTGATTCAGAGGACCAGGATGGCACTGTAAAACGATTGTCTTTGCATTTTGATGCAGTAGAATGTTTGATTTTACCATTAAAACATTACATATTTGTAATGATCAAAACTGAACAAGTAGCCTAGCTTAGAATGTACACATGACACACGTTCTCGATCAACTAGGTTTCATCATCCATACAGAATGCACAGCCCAGTCTTGTTACCAGGTGATCATAATGTTGAGAATTGGGTTTTAAATGTCCAATTATTGACTTTTTCTGCATTGAGCAATCCTTTTTCAAGACAGAATTGTAATGCATCTAAGGTTTGCCTTTTCCTCCCTGAATACACACACAAAATAATTCTTTATGGGAGGAAACATAAAATATAATGGATGTAATCTTAGAAACGTATATATTAGCAAACAGGGTTATTTCCATGTGTTAACACACTGAGAAGTTCTATAATCAGCATAATCCTGCCTTCTGTGGTGGCAGTACAGCTGGTGACAAACTGCCGGCCAGCAGAATTGCAGCCCATTACCATACGAACACCATCAATCCCGCACATGAGTGACACAAAGTTTCCTAGAGATGAATATACTGCTGTCAGAGCAGTGTGTGAGACGTGACGTGATGTATTGTGCTGAAAGCCAGAGCACTGCTGCCGTACGCTACCTCTGCATCCAACTTGACAGCCTTGGCAGTCTTCAAGTTGGTGAGTGAGTGTTTCTGTGGGAAAAGAGGGTGGCATTAATCAGAGGATTACAAACCATTGGATCGCTGGAATATTCATGAGGACGTGTGGTGACACTCACCCCGGGTCTGGGAAGTGACAAATATGGTCTTTTGTCTCCTAGGAGAAGAGAGTTACTGTGAGTATCTGAAGGTCAGAAGTAAAAAAATAAAAAAGCAAAAAACAATGTGTGTTTTCCCTGTGAATGTTTGTGTGTAGTTACACACACTTTTCCAGACAATTAGAGGGGCAATTATGGTTATTCAGTGATATGGTAATAAAACTGTTTCTGCTTTTATCACAGTCCACCCTTGACACAGTTTTTTTTATCCTCCATCATAAACACAAACAAGCACAGTTCGTTTCAATCGACTACATGGAGGATTAGGTGAAAATGATAAAAGCAAATCTCTCCACAGTGCCAGTATTTTTACCTTTTAACACAGCGCTTTGGCTTCATGCGGATATAAATGTGTGATGGATGTGATCCTTTCACCCACCAAGCTGCACTTCAAAATATTTACTGCCTTTCATGTCACATTCTCGAGGGCAGCCCCACGTCTTGGAAATATGCCAAAAATGTCTTTCCCCTGTCTTTGAGATTTCTCGGATTTACAGTGTATGAACACACGGGGTCGACAACACTTACATCCAACATTTCAAACAAACCTTTGTGTGTACGATCACAAATATACAGTAGATTCAAATATACACACAGAGTATCTATGTGACCTTTGTATCCTGACTGACATTGACTCAGACACAAACAGCTGATTTGTGCCTATGATTTGGACTCTTCAGGTTACTGGTACAATGATTAATAGAGAGGGAGCACAGAGGAGGACTGAAGGGGTGCTGAATGGCATTGACGTTGTTCTTTTTTCAAAATACTTTCCACGGTCCAGTGTGATTCATTCATAGAATATCTGCTCCTGCTGTTTCATTTGCCGGAACTACAATTTTCATTAAGGTTACTGAAGTGTTCATGGGCAAACTGATTCATCAAGGTTTCACCAGACAGTTTGATTTTTTTCAAGGCAAAATGCCACTGGCAACATTTAGTCCGTATTAACTCCTCTCTTTTTTAATGACTTCCCATTCCTAACACTTATGCTGACCCAAATGCACACGAGTATCCGTTAAGTGAAGTGAATCACACCTCGCCTGCCTTCAAAGACGTCATTGATCTCTCTCAGCAGCAGGGCCATGTCGCAGAGCTGGGACTCCCAGGCCTCGCAGAACACCTCCAGGTTCTCCTTGGCGATTTTACTGGACGGGTGGAGGGCGAGTGTTTGGGCTGCCGAGATGATCTGAGGATAAGTGTGAAGAATTGGGACATGAAAAATCTAATATAAAAAAAATCAAATAAAGTTGGTCCTTAGCCAAGCAGACAGAAATGTGCAAGAAAAGTACAAAAGAACAAAAATGTGGTGCAATTCTTCTCACATTTTCAGGTTAATCAGGTTCTGCTATTGATCTAAAAGTAAACCAAACGCTCAAGGCTGGGACTTGATGTTCCTTTTAAACTGTACATTAACATAGAAACTAGGCTAACTAAGGCTGAATTTAGTTTTTTTGTTAACAACTCTGTAAGCCTGTTTTTGTAGCGGGTTTCATTCCCCCTTCTCCTTGGAATATGGCTCTACTGGAAGCCACTTCACTTCCTATGGGTTAACAGCAGAGTCTCGACTGCTGCGATCAGCAGACCCGTTAGCACACATGGATTAATGCACAGACTTCCCTAGACTGCGCCCTAGGGGCCCCACGTGTGGAGGGGTCCTTGAATTGGTCAGATTATTTTTTAGAAATTTAAATAAACTTTAATGGAAAAATTAATTGACCTCTATTGGTCTGTGGGGTAATAAACAAACAAAACAGCACTGATTGGGCAGACATGGGTTACCTCATCCAATCAAGCTCATCGATTCGATTTGACCTACCTACTTCAACGTTACCTGTCAACCAACATTTTGCAGCAGCAAAATGTCTGACAAAAAACCCAACGGAGCAAAGAAGCAAAAAGTGCAGCGGGAGAAATAAAAAAGGGACAGAGAACTATTAGCGAAGATTCACAAGTTAACGGGATATTTTAAGGCTGCTGGTTGTCGGGGTCAAGAAGATGCGGAGGTGGAGGAAGTTGACCGCGACCACCACGGCTTGTCATCTTCTCAAGCTAGAAAACGCTTTGAAAAGTAAATTTTTTCTGGGAGAGCATGATGCATAAGGGGGGGGCCCAAATAAAAAATAGCCTAGGGGCCCATGACTAACTTAATCCTCCTCTGCCCGTTAGTATTACACTCAGAGCTGTCCCCCATTAAACAAAGGCAGGTAAGAAATAAAATACCCTCAGGCAGGCTGCATGAATAAGCAACTTAAAGGTTCTGCATAAACAATAATATTAATAGTAAGGATTTCGGCATTTTTTTCAATTATCGGTATCTGTGTTGTTGCTCCACTTTGGTTCTGATGCAGCTACCTCTCTCGCCACGCTGCGGTCTCACTCTAAGTCCCGCCCACAACACTATCTGACTGGTCACACTGAATAATCTGAATTGGCAAATTAACTGGTAGCTAGTTATAAAATAACATGGAGTAGTTGAAGTATAAAAACAGAAAATGGAAATACTCAAGTAAAGGACCTCAAAGTCGTACTTAAGTACAGTACATTTCATCACTGGTTGTTCTAAATTTTGACACTACTATTATCAGGATTTTTTAGCATTGGCGATGAAAGAAACAAGTTCATCCCTAATTAATGGTAAATTATAGTGAAGCAATACCTCTTGGGAGAAATCATAAGAACATTTTATTGTGAAAATGCTGTGTCCAAAAATAATGCAGTGGATTATTCCAACTATGAATATAGAGAATTTATTATAGTACAACACACAGCTTCATTATAAAATCACAAATCATCAAAACTAACGAAGGTTGCAGCTTGTTTACACCAGTAACATTTGTAAACAGGGGTGGAAGTAACTAATTACATCCGAGTATTTTTTTCGAGGCTGTAATTTAACTCCTACTTAAGTATGCATATCACCATGTAATCTACATGATTACTTTTAAAATCATAACTGAGTACCGAGTACAACTTGAATTGATATCTAAACATTTTTGTAGCCAATAAAGCTGTCCGGTCATAAACGAGCCAGTGAAATCGCTGACATACAACAAAAACAAAACTGTGCGGCAGGCACTGGTTCAGAGAGGTGACCATGACCACTGAGCACAACAGAGCGGGAGTGGGGAGAATTTCAGACTGAAGATTTAGAGAAACAGAAACGCCATGTTTGAATGCTGCTATTGATAATGCACGAAACATCAACGGGTAAAAAATAACGATTGCTCTGAATGGCATTTGAGAAGAATTATTTGTAGTTTTACTACAAATTACTTTCAGTGCACTTTCCACCACTTGGAGTAAAATATGTATTATACCTAGTTATGATTACTAACTTGCTTAAATGTAGACTTCATGATGAAAAACCTGTGTGCCTGGTGGTGTGTTTGTTTTTTTCTCAGTTTGTCCTGTATTGTGTTTGGAAAAAGGTGACTCCTGCTGCTTTTGTGAAGTATATCAAACTACTTTAAGGCGACTTCAAGAGACTTTTACTTCAAGAGAGAAAAAAAACAAACAATAATGACTTGTGTGTGTGTGTTAATAAAGCTCAAATCTATATGGTCAATAGAGTTAAGCCCTGGGCCTAAGGCTTCATCATCAATCTTCTCTGATGCCTGACTCATGCGTGTAGCTATGCTCAAGCTTATCAGCAACAACACATGTCATAATTTATCATTTCCGCAATCAAGTCTGGTATCAAGACTCAGCGGAAATAAGACAAGACTACTACATTTTACAAATATACATTTAAAATACCTAACACACAAAAACACGTGCAAGTTCACACACACATACACACCCCACGCCCATCTCCTACAGTGTAGTATTTAATAGCCAATTACCCTCTGGGGCACCCCTCTATTACTTTGGGCACACACAGAGACGTATCACCAGCCTCGACCCATACTGCAACGTTATTGATTGGCTGACCTTTGAACTTAGGAGCGGAGTCATTACTGCAGAGCCATGCGGGGCCTGACATTAGCGCTGCAGGACGGGAAGATTCTACATTGTTGGATAATTACTGGCATGGACGGTTTCCATGAGCAAATATAATTAGATGTGGGATAGGGGGACTAGGTGGACTGCATGTTCCCAGCCGTCTTGAATGGATGGCAGGCACAGGAGGGAGACGGACGAGACGTGAAGTCATTTCTCTGTTTTCTCCTCCCTGCTGTGTTTCAGTAGAATAGGACTCAGGTTTCATTTTACTCCCAGTTTGACTTTATTGATATGCAATAAAAGTGTTGGATCAAACAAAAAGGGTCTCAGTTTTTAATTAAAGTTAAATCTGATTGTCTTCTACACTCATCCTGTCTACCCTGTTAGCTGCTATTCCTGCTTCAATCAATGAGGTATAATGTCAAAAGACACAAAAACTAAAATCCATATGGGAAATGTTTGGAGGGTTAAAATTACCTGTGGACCGATGACATGAAACGTCTCCTCAGCATGTATACAGGTGATCTCCAGAGGCTCTGACCCCGACACGTGGCACAACAGCCGGCACGTCTAAAGACAAAGGAGGAAGAAATGATTGACTGGAGATGCTTCTGACGTTTGAATGATATACAGCAGGAAATGGATAAATGTTCAAATTGACTGTATATACTACCTTGCAACTGATTGAACTCATACTGATACAAACATAATCATAGGTGATCATACCTAATTGTATCACAGTGGACAAATGATGTATTATTAAGGTGTTATACAATAACTTTATTAGCATTGATGTCGACTGCACAAAAACCTGTAGAAGTGGTATCTCAGCGGATCTTGAGGAGGATGCATAATACATTTTTAATTAAATAATATTTTTTTAGTTATGTCTTTAAGAAAATATTTGACATAGAAATCTTCTTTTTAGTCCACATAAACATCACAATAACGCTTTAAGGTTCTGTCTTTTAAAACATTTAAACAAGGTTTAAAGGACTTCGCCAGGCAGTCATCCTGACAACAGCTTGGTGCTGAAACTCATCAGAGTTTGTTCTAAGCTCAGTTCATTATGATGACCATTAACCCTGTAAGACCCCTTGTTGTAAAATTACGATACCTTTAGCCATCCTAAAAAACAATCTGTTATATTTTATCTTATGTTTTTACCACATTTACATAGTCATTGGGTCCTATTGTTCAGTCTCACTATGCTACTGGATAGTACATTTGTTTATGAGTCCCACCTAATGGCCATTAACCTACACAACCTCTCAAGGTTTCCTTCAAACAACATCTCTTTGTTTCGTTGGACTGAATTCATCAGATTCAAGTAAGTAAAATGCCTTTTTTGTTGTTGTTATTACAATGTCTAGAACATGTACATATGTAGTTATTGTGGAATAGATTCATCAAATTTCATTTATAGCTTGTTATATGTTTGTTGCAATTCTACAACACTGGGTGAGTGTGGTAGTCAAAATAGCAGGCTTGTTGCAGTGGGCACAAACAGGTTGTATTCCCTCCACTACACCACTGCCTGAAACAGAGTATTTTCTTTACACATGGACTGTCCATGTGTAAAGAACACATACTACCCTTGATCCGACTGACCTAAAATTCCATGACTTTGTCCACAAAGAGGATATCAACAGGCAATTCAGCTCTGGGAAAGGTGAAAATGTTCCTCAATGTGGGGTGTGGATGTAAGTGGGGGTATGCATGTTTTCCTTTTAGCATGATAATTAGAGAGCATATCAAGCAGTATTGTCATGTCAAGGCAGTATTGTGTGACTATATGGTTGGTGATTGGGATGCACATTTCTTTTAGCATGATAAGTAGAGAGCATAGGCTAAGCCATTAACATTTACATTTAGGGCATTTAGCAGATGCTTTTGTCCAAAGCAACTGACAATAAGCAGACAGTATTGTCTGCCTGGAAAACATTGGGGAATTCATTACGTGGGAACAGTCAGGCAGGTGCGCCTGCCCAACTGTAACCTTGAAGACGAGAAGAGCTTGAAGAAAAAGGGGAGAGGAAGCAATGATGTCAGAGTGGAGGGGAATCACAACATCTGTGCTGTCAAATGGTATGACAACAGAGCTGTCACACTTGTGTCTTCCTTTGCTGGACCTGAACCTGTGCAGAAGATTCAACGCTGGGACAAAGCCACCAGAACCTACATTGAAGTTGAGAGGCCTTACATTGTTGGTGCCTACAACAAGTACACGGGAGGTGTTGATTTGTTGGACTCATTTACAGCCAAATATAATAATAATAATAATAATAATAATGCATTTTAATTGAAGGCACCTTTCAAAGCACTCAAGGACACCGCACATAACAACAGTACAACAAAACATTGGACAAATTAGTGCAAATGCCAATAAATAAGTAAGAAGATGCAATTACACAGTGCCAGGAGCTCGGCACAGAATTCAGATTCCGCAGTCCTCACCACACAGGAAGTCAACCGGGCTGGGTTCGGCAGGGTTGTGCTTCCGGGGTAAGAATAGTGCAAGAGTGGAATAGAGAATAGGCAGGAGTGGGTTATATGATTAGTCTGATAGCAAGTAAGCCATGCGGAATAAGTGTGTTTTCAGGCAAGATTTAAAAGTGGAGACAGAAGTGCGAATGTCTGGTGGGAGAGAGTTCCAGAGGCTGGGGGCAGATCGGCTGAAAGCTCTTGATCCCATGGTGGTTAGGTTGGCAGATGGGGTAAAGAGCTGAATGGTAGAAGAGGATCAGAGAGTGCGGGAGGGTCT
>OMLP01038727.1:0-11769 GCA_900302685.1 Spondyliosoma cantharus | reverse complement strand
GACCCTCTCCCTCCCCGGCTTGCATCCTCCCGTCCCGCCGACAGCAGGTGCCACCATCACGGCCACCGGCATTACCTGCCGCCACCGACCCTCTCCGTCCCGCTAACGGCGGGTGCCACCATCACGGCCACCGACATTGTGCCCGACGTTTTTTCATGGATGTTAGTTGCTTTTATACAGGAAGAGACGGGAGCAGCTGGCTCAGACGGAGTCATTATGTGAGTTATCATTTCTGTGCGCATGCAGCATACATGTTTCAGTTATTTCAACACTAAAGCTATTCCACAGCTGGTATTATCCCTCACAACTGATAAAAATTGGGTAAAAAAAAAAAATTGAGTAATTGGGGAGCTTGTGGTGATAAAGTAACTATCAGAAAAGTAACTGTATGAAAGAAGTATGGAAAGTAAGAGTACTCATTGCTGTAAAATGTCAGTGTTTCAATATTATATATATGGTGTTTTGGATTACTGTCACTGTTGCATGAATTTGCTCATTTTTAACAAAATGCTTTTGTATAGTTAAATCAATAGTAATGCATCGTATTCTAGAAGATCATCATGTAGGTTACGTTCTCGTACAGTACACTGAGGCAGATTCCCTCCCGTGCGTGGGTGTGGTTCCAGCGCCTCTAACTGACATGCCCCCAGCGTTTCACAGCAAAGAGAAGTGCTTGTTTTTCCATTAATTTGAGACCTAATTTTATACACTTAGCAATTTTTTTAATCTTTCAAATGTGGCTCAGTGGTCAATGACACATGTTGTGCACCCAGATCAGACTGGATTTACTCCAGGGAGACAACTACATTTTAATTTATGCTGTCTTTTCAATATCTTGTATAGTTAACAGTCAACAGGGCAATCATTATTTCCTTAGATGCACAGCGTGCATTTAATCAGGTTGAGTGGCCTTACATGCAGGTAGCTCTAGAACAATTTGTGTTTGGGTCTATGTTTAGACAATGGGTAGAGATAATATATGCTCAACTAGGGCTGGGCGATATATCGAATATACTTGATGTATCGAGGCTTGTTCTCTGTGGGATGTAGAAAATGACTATATCGTGAATATTCGAGTATACACTCAATTGTCACGCAGTTGCTTTTAGTCGCGGGCATTGAACAACAGATTTTTCTCACTCTTTCCCATCTCTCCGCACAGAGAGATAAAACAAGCGCACCTTGTTACGTACATCACATTCGGTTGTGCGTGCAACGTCATACGCCCGGCAGCATGTAGCAGCAGAGATCTCAGGTAGCGGCAGCAGCAGGTGCTATGAAAAATGGAGGGAGAATTAATTCCCAAGAAAAACAACGCACGATCCATCATCTGGCAGTGGTTTGGGCACAAGAGAGAGGACGTTTAACAAATAACCGTAATATGTAAAGTTTGCTGCAAAAGTGTCACCACAAAAGGTAGTAGTACAACAAATTTATATCACCATTTGGGAACCCACCCGCTAGAAAACGAAGAGTGCTTGAAACTCCGCACGAGCGCATCTCCAGCCAGTGCCATATCAAAGATATGTGAGTGAGTGTGGTTGAAAAGCGCCGATTCAGAAAGCTCATCAATACACTTGACCCAAGACATAATCTACCTAGTCGCAGATATTTTGCATATTTTTACAACTTTTTATTTATGCCATACATTTCATACAGAAGAAACCAAAACTAAAGCTGTGAACTTTTCATTTTGACCATTTGATTTCCAGCAAATGCAGCTAATTTTTATTTTACTCTTTTTTGAAATGACCTGTGTGACATCCTACACAAAAGTGCATGTTTTTCTTTTAAAATATGCTAGTGGCATTATGCACAAAATGTGCACTTTTATTTAGTGTTGTTTGAAATGTTATTAGTGACATCATGCACAAAAAGGCACTTTATTTGTTTTTAAATGACATGTTTGTGCCACTGCTTAATAACTGTTTAATAAATACAGTTTTTTTAATTTTACACTTTTGGCATGAATGTTTAAAATCAGCATATATTAATGCAGTATGAACAATGTTTTAATGTAGACACTTAGAATCATCATACTGGTATGATTGTATGCATCAAAGTGTTAATTCAAGGCTAAGGGAAAATATCGGGATATTAGTAAAAGGCCATATCGCCCAGCCCTACTTTCAAGTGACCGGGCAGTTATAATAATGTTAGTTTGTGTTCAGTACACTCTGAAGTGGTTTAGAGAAATAACGTCACTCATGCTTCAGAAAGGCAGCATGGCATTGCACTGGGTAATGATTACCTGGTAACCCCATCTCCAGCAATATGAGGAATATCGTTTGTTACTCGGGATATCTACAGTGACTCAGCATGAGGCACTCGTCATTGTAATTTAGTTGGATTGATCAGAAATAGAACAATCAGGGCTTATGTTGTCCATTCAACCCGATGTGAATGCGCCATCTTGGTTATCTGGCGTCCTCTGTTCCCATGGTTACAAGTCTGCTCGTGCACAGCAGGCTCCTCTGTGGGGAGGGGCTTTGAAGGCAGGGCTGCAGAAGCAGAGAGGAAGAAGGACGGACCTGGGAGCTGTATCATTCAAATATTCTGGCTAAGTCCAAAACTCTAGACTGCAGCTTTAAAGATATGAATTGTATAAAGTAATATTATTATTATCATCATCATCAATAATAATAATGATGATGATGATGATGATGATGGGTGCCACCTTTCTTTGTTAATAAATCGTCCAAGGTTGCTGCTGGAGCAGAGGACGCTACTTTTCCACACCACAAATCTAAAGTTTCACTTGGGGTTCACGTGTTGCTGTTGGTGTTGTTGTAGGCGTATACGGAGCGCGGGGTCTGATTGGTGAGCATGACTATCGCACTAGGAAGACAGCATGAATTTGTAAAACCACTGACACATTGTTTAAACGTAGGTCAGGTGAGCAATAGATTGTAGCCTCTGTGATTTACTAATTTCGTTGTTTCAAACCGCGTTTTCAATTTAAAATTCAATTAATCATTCAGCCCTACTCACATCATTCCATTACTCATTTCTGTCACGAACTACAAATGGATTAGTGAAATTAAATAAAAGGTTTGTGGCAATGAAAACTTTTTGAGGTCTCAATTTTATAAAACTGAATTTAAAACTCTTTAAGGATTGAGGCTCCAGCTGGTGCTGCTGTTCACCATACATCATCTCCAATTTATATGGGGCTTTCTCAATCTAAAATACGACAATATTCCTCTTACCGGGGCAGAGGTCTCTGAGCATCGTGGGAGCACCTGGCTCTCCAGCTGGAACATGCGCAGGTATACGTGGGTGGAGGGTGTGGAAGAGTTTATGTATCTCATCACCTCCAGAGCCTCCAGGATATCCTGGTACTGCTCCTTCCTGTAGCCTCCCACCAGAAAGTGAGAGTCACTGTGCGGTGGTAAGATTCCTGCAGGAACAGCAGAGTCTGATTATTTAATGTTACACTGAGAAGTTTATACATAAGAAATCTAATTTCATCCTTTTTACATGCAACCTTGGAAATCATTCAAGTCATTATAGTGATATATGTGATGTTTGTGTGTGTCTTACCCAACAATACTTTCCACACATGGGTCCTGTACATTAAGGGGAGAGGAAACCTCTGACTGAAGGTGCTCAGCTTTTCCAGATCTGTTGGAAAAGTACAAACATCAGTAACAGGACAAGACCTGACAAAACAGAACAAGATGGGAATAATCTGTGGGACAATATATCCAGGAAAAATCTATTTAATGTGTTGATGATATCTTCTGAACATAATGTTTCTGCCTGTACTAGTCTTATTAAAATCACCAATTGTCTGGGATTGATTGAAGAATTGTTTTTGTTAACTCTAGGCTTCAGCTTTTAAGATTTTAAAGAATGCAATGTTTTCTCTATTCAAAAGGTCAAGCTGAATAAAATGTAGCTCTCTTGTTTCCCCAAAATGTGTCAGATGATAGGACTGTAAGTCACATTTTCTAGTCATGCCCCTGACCGCACACATTTTGGGATTAGATATTTCAATACAATTAGGGATGCAAAGATAGAAGGATACATTGATTGTGGCAAATTTCCATTATCAGGTTAATTGCGAATATCCGCATGAGTTACTTAAAGACTTTTTACTCGCCCTTGTGACGGTTTCTCTGCCATAAGCTTAAGCAACACCCCTCTTCAGTTATATAACATAGATTTATTTATTCATCCTTCATTTATTCAGGGCAACCTTATAATATATGATTTCCTTCTTAAGGATCGTTTTTCACCTGGAAGGATGTTAACTAAAAACAGAGGTATCCTACCTATAATGCAATATTTCTAAACAAAGCACAAAATAAAGTGATTCCAGTATAATTTAGTGCTAATTTAAGAGTTTTGAGCATATGTTTTAATTATTTGAATAACATTGTGAATTGCAATCACTTTGGCCAGGATGATCACAACATGAATCTTCATATCAACCCTAAGCTTCTGCTCCATCATATGATTTCGAGGATGTACTTGGAAAACATAAGGTACTGTACCTTTGTCTGAGTATGCTAAGATTTGGGGTCCCTTTATGGATGATATAAGGGGACAGGGTGTCTTAATAATGTATGTATTCATGTCTGTGTCTTGAAAGACATTGTCCACCTCACACTTGCTCCTAGAATCTCTGTGTCGGGTACTCTTTCAGTGTATGTGCTTGGTTTTGTCTTGATCCTGAATACTCTACTGGACTTTTGGTCACATTGGGTATTACTTACTTATCTTATTTATTTTTTTATTTATTTTTTATCTTTTAGTAATTTGTGTATTGGAGAAACTAAAACTAAAGTAATAAAAATGACTGCTCATGTGAAAACCTGCCAGCCAATTTCCTCCAGCATGTAAACCATGTTTAGACAGATATATTCATTCCCCGTGTGTTGGCATGTAATTGTTACCTACCCAGAGGATTATCCTTGAGCAGTATTTCCAGTGATTTCTTCTCTTCCACTCCTCTGAAGCCCACCTTCTCATAGTATGCAGAGCGGAAGTTTCTCTGAGGGTCGTCGGCCATACTCCGACAGGGTCAGTGACACCTACACAGCATTTCCCCCAAAAACCTGTCAAATCACATTAACTTAGGCATACAGGGCTAAACTCTTATCTTATCTTGGTATTATTTAACTTGAAAGCAGATGGGACAGACTGGTTTATGTCTTGTGAGAGCAGCAACAAATATGCAGTTAGCGGTTAGCTTCATGGGGGAAACTTGTTAGCAAAACTCCACCAGTGACGAATCCTCCGTCGATGACACGCCGTTTAACTTAGTCCTTAATTTAGCTTCATTAAAATACGTTTAGATTAGCAAAATGGAGTGACAATTGTTAAATAAATTACTAGCTAGTCTTACCTTGCTCTGGTGTTTGTCACGCTTAAGCTGTATTGCTTCACCTGACCAACCTAAATCTTTAGGCGAATTTAGCAAATAACATAACTTCAGCCAACGAGCTAACGTTAACGTTAGCGATTACGAAGCGTTTGAAACGGTAACGCTAACGACAAGACCACCGGATTTAGTAACCTACTGCGGACTAAAACCACATTTCCAAAAATGAACTGACTGCGAGGTCTGCTGCATGCTATGTGCGGTTGTTTGTATCGAAACACTTCCGGGTAACACTGGAAATAAAACACATATAGCAATAGTTAACATGGCGCACTTGTGTCTATCATTTGATACTGCTTAGTGCTTATACCAACTCGGCCAAAATCTTCCACCTTTCAGATGTCTTCAGCATGTTTTTTCTTCAGTGAAACTGCTGTACAAAAAGCAAATAAATGCTAAAGCTCTCAAATGTGCTTTTATTTTGAAACTGAGGTTAAGCAAAGCAACCATTCTTTCTAGCAGCTTGACCAAGGTGAAAAGATGAGTATCTGACTTTATGGGGAAACATTCTTTTTACAGCTTTCCATATAAAAGCTTTAACTTAAAGTTTTCTGTTATTTGCTCTCAAGGTTCTTATATTGACATAGCTAACATATGTCTAAATTGCACATATTTTACAAGCAAACCCTACTTGATATTGAAAGTTAAATTAATTTCAAGCCATTGAAAATCTAAATGAGAACTGAAGACAAAGGGTTATTGCAGACACTTATTTCAAGCTTATTTAGCTTACATTTTAGTATTATTTGTCCTTGACATTTCATTTGACTACTTAACCATACTGAAGTATTATTTTCCCAACTTTATCCCCTTGAATGATTATAAGCGGAAAAGAGTTTTATTGTTACAATATTATACTTTAGTAGAATAAAGGTCCTCTTCAACTGTGGGCTCTTACAAGCACCTACACACACAGAAATATCTATGATATCTTACATGAGGCTGTCAAAAGTGTTTTTATTCTTTATGAAACTGACCATGAAAGAGAACAGTCATGAAGCCCTATGAGCAAAAGACTCAAAGCTCAGCTTTTATTTTAAGATATTGAGAAACTGTTACAAAGCATGACGCGCCAAACAGCAAAAACAATGGTTGACAACTGATTCAGTAAACATTTTTTAAAAAAGCAAATAAATGTATCCCAACCTTGCATCCCTTCCCTCACAAAATAGGCATTTTAGATGTCCAAATAATGTAAACATGATACCACTATGTTATTGTTACTAATGCAAAGCTTAAAAAGATATTTCATTCCATAAAGATTTTTGAAAAAATGTATTTGAAATATGTGTATGTAAGAACATGGCAATCATTTCCAAGCCTATTTTAGAGGCACCAACATTTATAATCACATACATTTTATTTTCAATCAAAATACCTTTTGATGGGTACCATTAATACTTAAGTCCATTTTCACAAAAAAAAAAACAGCAGCTTGGCAGTGTCAATTTCCATAATCATTTGAACTACAGCATTTTTTAAAAGCATAGCAACGCCAAAGCTAAAATCTAAAACTATACAAAAATAGTTTTGAATTTTTTTATCTCATACACCACCCACACATTTTCCAATTTTATTCTGAACAATCAATATACTCTCAACAAAACTGGATTCATTTGCAAGAGAATACTCTGAGTGAGCAGAACCTTTTCTTGATTTATTTGGTGGAAGACGTGGAAAAGAAGCTGAAGCTGCCAAAGCTAGAATGACCGTGGCCTCCAGTTAATGAGGAGGAAGGGGAGCCTAAGTCCACACTGCTCCTGCGGGAACTTCGTCGTGAGCCACTCCTGGATCCGGTGGTGGATCCTGGGGCAGAGGAGACATTGTAAGGACTGCTGATTCCTCTTGAAGACACAGATGATGCTTGGAGCATTTTCACCCCTGTGCTTTCCTCAACCAGGCATTTATCCAGAGCATCCTTGTAAGAGATCTTAAGTTTGCTCTTCGGGCAGGTTAGGTTCTTTGTGTGATGGTTGATGTCTTGGAGCCTCTGAGCTGCTCTCTCATCGAGCCAGCCCATTTTCAAAGCATCTTGGATGGTTCTCCGACAGCCCCTTTCTGGGTCATGAAGCCCCCCTGTCACAAACTGGAACTCCATAAACCTCTGCCCTGCCTCATATGGCACCCACATCTCCTTCATTGCCTCAGCAACAGACATCTTCCTCCTGGTTTTAACATCCTCAAAGCCGATGTAGGCTTTCTGGGCAGGCTTGAGTTTAGGGACCATGTCATCATCTATTATACCCAGGCGGGAGGCCTCTTGGATGCCAAGCCTTTGGCCATTTGTGGGATTGACAATTCCTCCAGTGCAGGCCTGGGCCTCCAGTAGTCTCTGTGCAGTGATGGAATCCACCAGACCACGATCTAGAGCCTCTGTGATTGATATTTTTTCTACGGTCTCTGTGTCAAAGACGGCACCCACAGGTTCCTGTTCACCTACTGTTTCAATAGGGGAGGCAAGACTGATAGACACACTGGATATATTCCTAAAGCCGTCACGTGAGTCTGGAGATGCACTGCGGATTGCACTGCCTCGCCCTGTAACAGTGGTAGTTCTTGTTGTGGTCATTTTGGCAAGAGTAGGTGATAAGGGTCTTGATGAGACTGATGATGATGACGATGACACTGACAATGGAGCTGAGGCTCCTGCTGTTTTGAAAGTTGATGATGATTTCACCGATGATGCACCCGAAGATGCAGACATTGAAGTTGCTGATGATGATGATGACATCATTGAGGATGTACCTGAGGCTGCTGATGGTCTTGAAGTTGATGATGAAGATAATTTCACTGAGGATGACCCTGAGGCTGCCAGTGGTCTTGAAGTGGATGATGATGACGATGATGATGATGATGATGATGATATAACTGAGGATGTAACTGAGGCTGCTGATTGTCTGGAAGTTGATGATGATGATGATGATGATGATAATGATGGTGAGGATGATCCATGTTTGGTCTTGCTGGTGATGATGTCTGCAAATTGAGTAAGGGTGATGGCACGTGATCTGTAATTATCTAGATCAGATTGAGTAATTACTCGCTTTTCAAGCAGCTCAGTAATATCATACTGTCTTCCAGTCTTCCTGTCAATGATAAGAAACTGTGTGGTGCCATCTGGGGCAGTGATAGTGATCTCTTCCCACTCACACTCCTGCTCAGACAGCTCCAGGAAGGTGTTGTGGTCTATTAATCCTCTGTTATATGCTTCACGTACTGTCATCTCTTTATTAGTCTCTGGGTCCACAATGACCACTCTCCTCTTTCTCAGAGTGTTCTTCAGAGTTGACTCTAGCTTTTGCTTGTCCACGATAGGCAAAAGGATGAGGCCAGTCTTTTTATCTGTTATACAGCGTTTCTTAAGATCTGGATAGGTTAAGATTTCCTCTGTGTTTGGGTCAAAGAAACCCTTAGAGTCAGCACTCTGATCCGTCAGGATCTTTTTAATTTTCTCATCATAGCAACCTCTCTTGTAGGCTGTGTTCACATCAATACGATGGCCATGTTCAGGATCAATGATACCACCGCTAGCAATCTGGGCTTCTAGCAGACAGATGCCATGAACTTTCTCGACTAGACCTCTCTCTATGGCCTGATAGAGAGATATAGTCTTGTCTGTGCCAGGCAGTTTATAACCAGTCACAGCCTTCTCTGCTGATAGAAGGTTGTCCTTAAACTCTGGCCCAAACAGTCCTTTATTGTAGGCATCATGAACAGTCAGGTAAAGGTTGTTGACAGGATCGACAATGAAGCCTGAGGCAGCCTGGGCCTCAAGCAGTTCCAGAGTTGTCCCTGGTTGCAACAGTCCATCTTTCATGGCCTGATAAATAGGCATCATCTTATCATTTGCCTCATCATAAACTCCTGCTATGCAGGTAGAACCTCTAAGGTAGGGGTGCAGACGGTCTTCAATGTCCTTGCTCGTCAATTTGCCCTCCCTCAGTTTGTCCATATCAGAACGTTCCAGCAAGTTGGCATCCACTAGATCTGTGACCAACACCTGATCCCTGAGCCCCTGGACAGTTAATGGCTTTTTAGGTTCAGGGAGGAGCAAAAGACCTGTCCTTGGATCTACTTTGCATTTTTTCTTTAGAGATATATAGGTGGTTGCTTGTTGGGTGTCTGGGTCCAGAAAGCACTCAGGATTCTGATTCAGGGACTGGTATAGGTCCTCATCTATGAGATCCCTATCCTTAGCAATGTCTTTGGGAAGGAATACACTCAGGGCGGGGTCAAAAATACCCCCTACTGACTGTTGAGCCTGAAGCATCTGTAGAGCTGTGTCCCTGTTGATTAATCCCTTCTTCATGGCCTGGCCAACTGACAGGAGTCTGGCAGTACTGGGGTCTCTGTAACCTATAGCAGCAGCCTCAGCTGCATACAGCTTTGATTCATCCTCCTTGTCCACCACTCCTCTAGCACATGCTTCTTTCACTGTCAGTTTCTGATTATTTCTGGGGTCAATGATGTGGCCTGTGGCTGCCTGAGCATTTAGTAGCATGTCAGCACAGTCGGAAGGCATTATCTTCTGTTTCTTGGCCTCTGTAAAGGACATTTTGCCTAAAGGTCCAGCTGCCACACCAGCAATTGATCCTGTCCCCTTTAAAAAAACCTTCTTATCCAGAGACAACTCAGGGACAGTTTTCTCCCCTTTAATTAGTTGGTTAAAAGTTGGTTTGTCAAGAACCCCACAATCAAGCAACTGCTGTGCTGATACTGGCTTACGGACACCATCAAAGATCAGTTTGGAAGGGTCTGACTTCTCAGTGATTGGCAAAAGCAGCAAACCTGTCTGAGGCTCTATCTTGCATCTTTTCTTCAATGCCCCATAACTGGCATCCTTCTCAGTGTCTGGGTCAAGGTAACACTTCGGACTCTGGCTTAGAGCACGAGAGAGGTTTTCATCCAAAAGGTTGCGCTTGATAGCTGTATCTTTGGGGAGGAACACACTGAGATTGGGGTCTAGAATGCCTCCTACAGACTCCTGAGCCTGCAGCAGACGTAGCCCAGATGTCTTGTCAATTAGTCCCTTCTTTATGGCTTCAAACACTGAGAGGACCGTGGCTGCACTACGATCATTGTATCCCATAGCAGCAGCCTCCGCTGCCAACAATTTGTCTCGATCCCTGATGTCCACCACTCCTCTGGCACATGCCTCCTCTACTGTTAATTTCTGATCAGTTTTAGGGTCAATGATATGGCCTGTGGCAGCCTGCGCTTCCAGCAGCAAATCTGCACTTTCCTCAGGCAGAAGCATCTGTTTCTTGGCTTCTGACAAAGACATTTTGCCTTGACATCCAACATCAACCCCAGCAATGGGTCCAGTGCCTTTTAGATTGACTATCTTTTCCATAGACACCTCTGGAACAGTTTTCTCCCCTTTCACCAGCTGGTTAAATGTTGGCTTGTCAAGGACTCCACATTCAAACAATTGTTGTGCTGAGACTGGCTTACGGACACCATCAAACATCAATTTGGTTGGATCTTTCCTCTCAGTGATTGGCAGTAGTATCAGACCTGTGTGAGACTCTGTTTTGCATCTTTTCTTTAATGCCCCATAGCTGGAATCACGTTCAGTGTCTGGGTCAAGGTAACACTCAGGCATCTTGTTTAGTGCACGACAGAAGTCTTCATCCAAAAGGTTGCGCTTAATAGCTGTGTCTTTAGGTAAGAACACACTTAGGTTGGGGTCTAGAATGCCCCCTGCAGACTCTTGGGCCTGCAGCAGGCGTAGCCCTGTCTCCCTATCAATTAATCCCTTCTTCACTGCCTCAAACACTGAGAGAGGCTTAGCTGTAGTAGGATCGCGGTAGCCCACAGCAGCAGCTTCTGCTGCTAACAGTCTATCTCGATCCCTATTATCCACCACTCCTCTTGCACATGCTTCCTCTACAGTCAGCTTTTGATTGTTTGTGGGATCAATGATGTAGCCTGTAGCAGCTTGGGCATCCAGAAGTAAGTCTGCACTGTCTGTGGGCATAGTCTTCTGTTTCTTGGCCTCTGAAAAAGACATTTTTCCTGAAGGTCCAGCTGCCACACAAGCAATTGGTCCTGTCCCCTTTAGAAATACCTTCTTATCCACTGACACCTCAGGGACAGTTTTCTCACCCTTCATTAGTTGATTGAATGTTGGTTT
Organism: Spondyliosoma cantharus; assembly: GCA_900302685.1. NCBI lineage: Eukaryota > Metazoa > Chordata > Actinopteri > Spariformes > Sparidae > Spondyliosoma > Spondyliosoma cantharus. The sequence goes on along the minus strand of OMLP01038727.1, from coordinate 244 downwards.
GTCCAGGACCCCACAATCAAGCAACTGCTTTGCTGATACTGGCTTCCGTACACCATCAAAGATCAGTTTGGAAGGGTCTAGCTTCTCAGTGATTGGCAAAAGCAGAAGACCTGTGTGAGGCTCTGTCTTGCATCTTTTCTTCAGTGCCCCATAACTGGCATCCTTCTCAGTGTCTGGGTCAAGGTAACACTTCGGACTCTGGCTTAGAGCACGAGAGAGGTTTTCATCCAAAAGGTTGCGCCTG